>BQNB010106075.1:0-23466 GCA_026074375.1 Tanacetum coccineum | reverse complement strand
CTCCACCCGAACGCCATCATCACCATGCAACCATCACCATCATCACCACGTCGCCACCCCCGCTGCCCCCCTCCACAGCCGCGGCATCAGCCGCCAACCGAAACCCCAACACCACTTTGGATGGTTAAATATAAATATATATATATTTGCTTTACTTATTATAGTTTTATTTCTTTTAAGGGTGTGTTTGTTTGTGAGTTTTGCAGCCTTCGGGAGTGTTTGTTTTTACAGTTAACAGCCCTTATGCCAAACGGGGGTGTTTGGTTTAGTAGTTAAAAGCCCATAAGGGTGCGTTTGGTTTTAATTATATTTAACATTTATGTAAATTGACAAGTTATTAATTAGTGGACACGAAAATACTTGTGATATTTATTGATGGAAAAGAGGAAATATTGAAATTTATATATATGGGAAACGTTATATAAACGGCAAGGTCATGCTGAAATTTATAAAAACTTATATACTTAGTATTTTCATTTAAACCTTTTACTATATTAAAAACCCGATAAATGAACAAAGTTATATAGTTTTAAGATTATTTATTAGAAATAATACAATAACTTCGTAAATAAACGGAAAATATACTTTTACGAATGAGACAACGTTTTAACTAAAACTCGTCGAGGAAACGAAATATTAAATTATAAAATATTATTTTATCAATTCGCAACTAGAAAATAAAGTCATAGTTTTTATAAAAACTTTAGAAACATCGTTTACTTATTTCGTAACTTTAAAACGTGTGTTTAATTGTATGCAAGAACTCTTTATTAATTAAATGGGTGATTTCTGAACATGTGTCGAAAGATTTTGTTTCAATTATTTTTCTTACATTTCTTATATAACACTTGTAAAGTATTATACTATATATTACGACTTATTCTTTTAGTTGTTTGTCTTTATTATATAATCCACCATATGGATTATATAATTGTTCACTTTTCATATATGAAATATATACGGAATATATTACATATTTTGCGTTTGTTTTGCGATTTATTTTATTTAACCAACCACCAAACCCTTACAACTTGAATCCAACTCCTTTATCAACGTGTCACGTGGACGTAACCATTCATCGGGAAACCCAAATTCATCATCCTAGGCTAGTGGGTCTTAGCCGTTCAGTTAAGCTGCATCTTCTGGTCGAGCCGTTTCGTTTTCCGTTTGTGTTGTGCTTATTATGTGCATTTCTGCAAGTTGCTCTGCAACATCAAGGTGAGTTCATAGTCTCGCATTTCAATCTTTTCAATGTTTTATAAACCCGCGAGGGGAATACATGCTCGTTTTACAAAGTGAACTTATTGATTTCTACTACGTAAGCGTTACATGATTATTTTTACTAAAGCTTGATTTGTTTACTACATGATTTGAGATCGTGAATACCTATATTTGAAACCGTGAATTTTAGACATGATTGTTTTACTACGGACACAAGTGTTTTCAAAGTGTATGCTATCCAGATTACTGCCTGATTATTAATGCCTAAGTTACCTTATTGCCGTGAAGTCCCTACTTATCATGAACCGTTAATTGCTATTATAGTGAGCGCTGGTGTTGTGGATAGATCTATCGGGATTGACAATCCCCACCCTTACTTGGGTCACTAGTTTGATCGGGTGCATTTAACATTGAGAGGTGTCCGGGTGTTGGCAAGCATCCTATATTCTGATTGGGGCAAAAATCTAGTTAAGGCTTCGGTGTCATGAGCTTAGTGCAATAATATATACTTAGACTTGATGAATGTGTTTCTCTTGTCTACATTACTTGTTTTGGACTTCGGAATATGTACTTAGTCCACCATTACTTCGATCTTGTGGTCCACTTTTAAATACTTCTTGATTTACTGAATCACTACTTGGATTTCGGATGGATTTCGGAAATAACACTTTTAAATGTTGTAACGCTACTTTTCTTCTGAAATATTTCTTAAATTATTTCAATACTGCTTTTTACTTAAACCTATGAATTCACCAACATTATTGTTGACGTTTTAGCATGTATTTTCAGGTTACTATTTTGCTAGTGGAGCATTGGGAGCATTCGAGTCGCGCGGATATATATTTTTGAAGGCTTAATAACTTGAGTACTATTTGACAAACGTTTTAAAAATGTTTCTAATACATTACTAATGGGACCTAATGAAACTCTGATTTTAATATAACGAATGTGAAAATTTATTTAAACGTCTCTTTTGAGGTCGTTTTCTGTGACTTGTGTGTATGGACTATGAAGTAGCACCCCATAGTGGTATTCCGCTGCGTTGTCGAAATTTCGGGGGTGTTACAACTCATGCTCCGCACGAGACCTCACCTCTGACCCAAGGCATATTTTCCATGCTGCCCCTACATTAAACTCCGTATATAATTAGTCACAGTCCATGGAACAGAGAGAAGAGAAGAAGGCGGGGGGAGCAACGCGGTCCACCAGGGTACGGCAGGAAAAGCCATCGTCCAACAACGAATCATTGGTAATGTTCCACCTAGGAACATACTGGTATGTGCTTAATTACACACACCTTTTACCTTTAAAAACGAGCTAAAATACCCAAAAACGGACTCAAAATGCCAAATATATGCTTGTTTTGCTAATTGTGTTGTGCAGGAACGGATATCTCACAAAAAGACGAAAAACCAAGCAAAAAGCGACAAAACCGGACACGGGATGGAAAAGTGTGTGAAGACGAAGCCCAATCAAAGTCAAGTCAACTCCGAGAAGAAAAAGCAAAGAAGAATATAACTTGAGGGGTCAAAAATACCAAACCCCTAAGTTATATTATTTATACAAAGGCAGGGGCTGATTATGACAATTTGGGAAACTTCATTTATAAAAGAAAAAAAGGGAATGAAAAGAAGAAAGATGTGGAGGGGCTTTTCTTGTACACAAACCAAACATTCCCTTAATCATCTTCAACCTCTCTCTGTCACAACCCAACTTGTATAAAACTTTTCTCCCGCCAATACCAAAACCAGCCAGCACCCTGTTTTGCTCCCATACTTCTCCTGCAAAATCACTCAACATCCTACCAAATCATTTCATCCACCCTACTTTTCCCCCCCAGCTTTATAAAGTCCATGTTGGCAATCCCTCTCCATTCCCAAAGCACTTCGATGGCTGAGATTGTCTCCAAAGAAGCTCAAAAGAAATCAAAGGCTGGGATTTGCTCTAGATTCTCCTCACACAACTAGCACACTTGGTTTTATCTCTCCAAAGAAGCACAAGATGCAAGTCCAATACTTCGGCTATAAATAGAGCCTTTTGTAAGCCTTTGAGGCATCTTAGAATCTAGTTTTAATTTTTAATATAACTTAGCTTATTTTCAGTCATTTACAGCTTTTGCTTTCAGCTTTGTAACATTTCCAAGTTTTAATGCAAATTTAAGTTTTTAAGTCAATTTACAATACCAGTGTTAAGTTTCTTAATCATATTGTTTTGTGTTCAAAAGCTCTCATTACAGCTTGTTTACAAACTGTTTTAACTAAGTGAACTTAAAAAGCTAAGTAGTTAAGAGAATATCACAACAATCACTCTCAAATATACCTCAGCTTATGTTATGGATGATAAGCCAATTCTGGATGGGCTTATGGACTCTCACTAGCTTGTTTTATGAATTAAGCTAGGGAGCTTATAGCTGCCTTTTAGGTTCCTCTTGTTTAGTAGAGGTTCATTGTAAGTCTCTTATTTAATTCTAGCACTTTTCTTTAAGGTTACTGTGCATGCTTATTATTGTTTATTCTGTCTTATCCTTACTTATTGTGTTAATATATGCCTTAATTTTCATTGAGTTTAGCTTTTGTATCAATTATTTATACTTGTTTCTTTTATATGTCATTTTTAGCTAAAATTGCTTTTGCTTATCAGCTTATCTAAGTGCTTAATTTCTGTTGAAAATGTTTCATTAGTTCTTAATTATGTTCATTTAATCATTTGTCTTTAAAAGCTTTGGCCAAACTCTATTAAATTAGTTTAAAAAAACAAATACGGTTATCATAATCTTAAAGGGGTGTTTGGGTCACGGCTGAAATGGTCATTTAGGCTCTTGAATGGGTTGTGGTCATTTGATAATTTACATTAGCTATATTTAGGTCTTTATAAGCTGGTTTAATCAAGTTTTTATTGTTGAATGTCAATTCCTAAGTTCTACTATTAGCTTATTTGTGAACCTGTTGAATTTTGCTTAAGTAGAAGTGCTTATTTTTTTAGTTTTAGCTTAAAGTAGATATTAAGCTTTGTTTACATATTAATTTTAAGGGTTTATATGCATTGGGTAAGTGTGGTTGTAAGGTGCAAATGTGTTTTAAAGTTTAAGTTAGGAATATGCATGAGAGTTAAAAAAAAAGGAATAATTAGGCTTTTTCATAAAGCTCATTCTGGCTTATTAGTGTTTCAAATATCTTTTAAGTCTTAATTATTGTTCATTGAGCTTAAATATTCAATCTGTTTTTAGCTTATATCTTCATAAGAATCCCAATTGTGCCTTATTTTCAGTAAAATCAAAAAAAAATAGTAGTTTGTCATTTGTGCTTATTGTGCTTATTCAATGCTTATTTAAAAAGTGAAGTGGTGGGCTAATAAGGACTCTTTAGTTGGGCGGAGGCTTATTTTCCAAAAGCCATTCTCAGTTTGGCTTATTTAGGATTATAGTCTATTTTCTTTTGGCTTATTTTAGAAAAAGTTAGAGTTTACTATATTTTGATGCAAATTGAGTTGAGTTAAGTTGTTTTTGGTTGAAAAGGCTTTTTAGAATCAGATTAAGCAACATATAAGCTTTCCAATGTAGTCGTGGAATCAGATTAAGCAACATATAAACTTTCCAATGTTTCCAATTAAGCAACATACGACCTAGGCCTAGTAATAATTATCGTGAATCGGAGGGTTTGATTTCTCATAGTCGTAATTCTAGTTCGAGTGATTCCAGAAGTAGTCGTGGTAGTAGTGATGGGAGTAATAATTAAGGGGAGGTTTTGTTAAGTTTAAAAGAATCTTAGATCCAGTGGCCGGGGAGACTCAAACCATATGATAATCATCTTTAAAGAGAGAGAGAGAGTAGATAGAGAAACAAATGTGTGTTATTGAATGTGAAAGTGAAATTGTTACAAGAGTCTCACCCCTCCATAGAAGCAATGGAGGGGTATTTATACCACCATCTAATACATAAGTTTATTAAGTTGACTACTCTAGTCCCTACGTATGGTGGTATGTTAAACTATGATAATTCCGTAATGTCGTCACATAAAATGAAATCCTAACAATCTTCCCCCATGGGACGATATACGGAATTACTTACAATATTTTCCTAACAAGTACATAATGATAAAGAACAAGAGCTTCCACGAAGCTTCCAATGTTGATGATGTCTTCAATGGATTTTGATCTGCTTGAAGGCTCAACTTTCTTCATACACTTCTTGTCATCTCAAAGTTTCTGAATTAGCTGCATGTCTTGAAAACTTCATTTTCTTGCACTTCTAGTCATGTCGAAGTTTTCTAGAATCTGCTTTTCATTTGAATTCAAGTCTGCACTCCACCATGAATCATCTTTATAGTACCTTGTAGGAGAAATACTGTAATAGGCACAAATATGTAACCCATACAATTTGGTTATGGATAATGCTTCTGAATTAGCTCCCCCTAATTCATGCCATATTTTCTTAATTATGAAAGCTTTAATAGCTTCCCCCAAACAATGCAATCCTCTCTGGAGCAATTTCAACTGCTTTCTTTCCAGATTTGAATAATTAAGTGCACAAACGGATTTTGTAGCAAACCACATCATATATTGCTCCTTGATAATAAGCATGTGATTAACTGTTTGGGGAAACATTAACTGGATCAGCAACGTATCTTCTCACGCTTGAATAATTCTTCTCACATTTCTTCCCACTGGAAGCTCAAGTAATGCATACCAAAAGTATCAAGATATCTCTTCCCCCATGTAGATGAAGAGATGCAACCAGTCTCATTGTATGAAGCCCAAAAACCCGAAGTACACACTCTATCCCATTCATGAAGTCAAAATTGTAGCATCAAAGTCAATTAAGTCCCGGACGTGCGCATTCCTTCCTTCAGGATAATGATGATATTTCTTGTAACACCCAAGGTTAGCTAAGTCCCGGATGTAGACAATTAAACCCTCCAAGTAGTCGAAATGATAACACCAAAGTCAACTAAGTCCCGGATGAACTCATTTCTTCCTGCAGGATACTGACTATCTAGAGGAATCATCATACCATTATGTACCTCTTTTATCATCAGAAACTGTTTCTTACATCTCTTCCCCCATGTAGGTGGAATAATACACCAAAAGCCACGAGTTAAACACTGATTTTCTCTGCGGTCATGACATTTGTCTTCCCGGAATGACCTCAAATAAGAAGAAGGTATGAAGTTCGTCACGTGTACTCGTTGTGCGTTCAGATGTATGTCTCCTTCCCCCTTGCTGGTTTTGATACCTCAGAATCAGCAACACATTGTACGCACATATACTTGAAATTTTGTGAGAAGAATGAAATTAGCTCTAATGTATCCATAGAGAATCAACTGCTGATCAAATCTCTTACTCATTAACTCTCTCTAGCTATCTTTACCAACCCCTTTGTAGGCTATTTGAAGTGACCACTGATGGAGTAAACCTAATATACCAAACTTGAAACTGAAGTAGAATTCCCCGTTCTTGTGACTTAATCTTGCACTAATGTTGGAAAAATAGTGTAGAGAATTTGTGCTCCAAGCAAATCTCTAAGTACTCAATACCCCTCCCAAAGTATGAGACTTTCATCACCTCTTGCGATTATCCACAACGTCTTCAGCGTGTGACACTGAGTACTACAACGTAACTCCTTTAAGTGATAGTTATCCAGGTCTTCAACCATCCACCCCGACTACTGGTAACTAGATAACCCAAGTCTTCATCCAAAATCTAAAGCCCGAGCAACTTATCATTGAAAGTCATGCGTCCTACCCACCACGAATTCAAGATAAAATAAGAACACGCCTTCATGAAATTAAACTTCAAACTCAAATAAGTGATACCCGATCGACTCCGTAGTCACTTAGAAAATTTAATACTAAATCTAGCCATTAAAATTTTAAGCTTCATGATTCTTTAAAAAATATTAATCCCGGTCTCGTCTCTTAAAATCATCACTTTGTCATTTTATACCCAAACATAATAACCTTTAACCATCTACTATACCTAAAATTTAGCATATAAATTCTTAAATCGCAAAAGATTCATATTAATCTAAATTTTTTGGTATATGTATCATGTATGTCAGCCCAACCATTCAAATTATAACTTGCAGCTATAAACCTAATGAATTAATCATTTGGCCCAATGAATTTGTTATAACAAGTCTGGTATGTCCCATCGTCTAGCCCAAGACACAAATAGTGTAACACCCCCAAATTGGGTCGCAACGGAATATGAGTCTGGGGGTGGTACTTCATAGATCAACAGCACAAGATATATATAAGAACGACCATTTAAAAGTCGTTTAAAACCGATACATTGGATTTAACAAATTGTTGTTACATAAGTCCGAAACTTCACTTGTTCATTGTTCAAAATACAAAGATTTTAGTCCATAACAGATACATCCCCAAAATGTAATGCAACCAAATCTTTTATGCATATGACTTCCAAAATAACGACCACCAATGTATCCCTTGTCTTGTACCTCGTTGATCTCCTGAGAAAACATTGCTTAAAACGTCAACAATAATGTTGGTGAATTCATAGGTTTGTAAAATGTATAATGTAGGACCGCAAGATTTCCCCATGATAATGCAACATATGCAAACATCATAAAATGTAATTACGTTTCCCTAAGCTCATGACACTGAAGCTCGACATGTATGAATTGCAATATAAATTGCCAACATTGCCCGTGATGATGTTCTAACCCGCAACATCCTAAATCCGACATGGTATACGTTCGTTTGTCCAGTGATAGCTAATCACCCGAACGGGGATGTCAATCCTAAATAGATCTATTTATAACATTCGCGCTCACAACAGTAATTAACAGTTCATGATAATGGGCTCGGAGGGTTATCGCTACTTAGGCAAACACGTAATCGTAATGTAAAATGTCCACTTGCGTCCAATTATAAAACATGCATATGTTTCTCACCCCAAAACTTGTAAATCATTATAAATGTAAAACGTGGGGCTATGAACTCACCTCGAGTGGATGAGTTAACAATGTAAATCAAATGCGTGAAAATGTGTCACAATTACGCGCGAATGCAACCTAATTGATTATAGGTCGTATGTACTATCACTTTGTTAACTATATATCATAATAATTCTTTTTTTTATATTGCTACTTCACCATTAATATTTTAGTGAAATCATAATTATAAAGTAAAAAACGTGATAATATCTCTTTAGTAAAAATGGCGTAACTTTATCGTTTTAAGTCCGTTTCTTACGTTTCTTATGTCCACGCTTTCGTATTAAGACGAGTTATCAAAATATTACATTTTCATATTTTAAGTCCTCTGGTGAACAGTACTTTTTACTGTTCATATACTTTTATAAAATTATTTTTATAAAATTAATCGTCGTAAACTCGTAAACGTCGTATTTTATTCGTTTTAACTCCGTTTTTAGTGATTCTTTCGAGCACGTCTTCGTAATTAATAGTTCTATCTAATTAATGATGTTTTCAAAATAAATATATCTGATGTGAACAGTAACTTTTATAAAATTAGTTTTATAAAAGTATTTATTGTCGTAAACGTGAAAAATCCATAACTCCTTCGTTATTAATCGAAAAATTACGATTCTTAATGTTTTGGAATCCTAAAAATATGTACTATCTGAGAAAAATAATCATTTGTATATATCAGAAGTGATTTGTATTAAGTTTTTATAAAATTTCTTTTATAAAACACTTTTTATAACTAAATCTTACAAATTACGTATCTCCTTCGTTATAAATCAGTTTTTCGAGTTTATTACCTTTTTGGAATCCTCATGACATGTAGTATTTTATAAAAGTATAAAATAAACACTATATATTTTGAATTAAAACAGCAAGTTTTGATCATTTTGTTAATATGTGTTTAAAACTTGTTTTTATAACTTTTTAGTTTAGTCACTTTGTTACAAGTCCTTTACAACCATTTATATCACATGTCCTACATAATTAAAGTCCTTAGTCCATGATTTGTCCAAATATTGTCCAAGAATCACAAGATCCATAAGTTTACATACTTATTTGTTCATGAACTTTTATAAATATTCTTTTTAGGTAACTAGTTTATATAAGCTTTTATACATAAACCACACTTATATAATGTATATACTTTCATTCTCACATGTTCTTAACAACAATATAGCACATGACAAAGTATTTCATACCATGATCATAAGTAAAAATTCTATTTTACATGTAAATAAGTTTCCTAGATGGTGATTAACTACATAGCCATTATATACACATAAAATCATGAATGTAAAGAGATTAAGGTTTTTAGGTAACCTTAGTATGATGTATGGTGATGAAAAATATGATCTAAACCCTTGTTTAGCTATTTAACCCAAGCTTCCAATACAAAAGAAACCCTAAATCCAAGTAAACCCTAATCTTGAACCTTCTTGCTTTAACACTTGTAAACCTCAAATAAAACCTTCTAAACACCTTAGGATATCTTAGATATGTTGTAGGAACACTTGGAAATGTGGTAAATAAATTTGGTATGGATTGTTTATGTTGTTTGGTGTGTGTCGTAGGTTTAAGAGAGCAAAAGAGAGATATGGGAGAGTTTTTCACTTAAGCAAATGAAGAGTGTGTGTAATCTTATCTAGCACTTGTCTTATATACACATAAGACTAGTCAAAGTGGCCATAGGAAAGTCTTAGACATGAAGAGGGTCTTAAGGAAAGTCTTTGATCAAACAAACATAAAAGCCTTATGGTTTAATGAGTTGTATATGTACAATATCAAGTTGCTAGTAAAATATGTGCTCCTTGTACCTTTTTCTTGTTGTTACTGTGGGATATAAGAGAAAAAGGGAGAACAATATGATTTTTGATATCTTGCATAATATCTAGTTATTTACTTGAAGCTTAAAGTGGTAGATATTATGTGTAAAGTGTAAACTTGTAACATTTAGTTTTTAATTGGTTTTCCTTTATGTAAATTCAGCCAATATGTAACCATAGGTGAAGTTTTATAAAAACTTTAGGTATTGGATATAATAATAGGTATTTGTTTAAGCATAGAATAGTTTTGGTGGTTCCGGGAATGCCTAAACGTATTTTATCGCAAAACGTAAACACTTTACGTAATCAGTAAAAATAAAATGTGCAAAGATAATAATTATACTCCAATAATTATCTAACACTTGCTTGATGTAAACATTTAATTGTTTGATGCCCGTTTACGTTGAATGATAATTTTTAGCTTACGCGATTTAACTTAGCGATTAAAATTAAATGAAAACGCGTACAAGACTAAAAATGAATAGTGAAATAAATGACATCATAAATGAACCTAAAACACAGGGTGTTATAGTCTTCCCCTGTTAAATGAGCCTTGTCCTCAAGGCTTAAGACGCAGCACTTGACGACGGTGCAGCTTTTGTGAAGAGGTGTGGGTACTTCTTTCGGAATTGATCTTTACGTTCCCATGTGAATGCAGGACCTCTCCTAGAGTTCCATCGAACTTTGATGATTAGGATACGGCTTTGTTTCAATCGCTTAACTTTACGATCCATGGATCTCTATGGTTCCTTAATAAAATTGAAGACTTTGTCATCAATATTGAAGGTCATTAACAGAATGGCTATTGGTTTGTCGGCAAGTCACTTCTTCAAGGTTGGATACTGAAACGTATTGTGAACCCTGCCTCAGCTCTTGAGGAAGTTCATGCTTGTAGAAATGGCTCTAACCTTTTCCAAACCGCTTTTAAAGATCCAAACATTATTGGTTTAGCTTCCCCCGTTTGCCAAAATGTACTACTCCTTTCCAAGGCGAAACCTTAAGCATAACTTTATCTCCAACCTGAAATTTCATCAGCTTACGCTTTAAATCGGCGTAACCCTTTTGTCGATCACGAGCGGCTTGAATTCTTTGTTTTTTTTTTTTTTTTCCTTGATATGTATGTTCTTCTCGTCGTCTCGTAGGACTTTTTCTGGGACCAGTGAGTTAAACTTCTCCAACCTCGGCCCAACATACAGGTGAACGACACTTTCGACCGTGAAGTGCCTCAAACGGTGTAGCCTTGATGCTGGCGTGATAACTATTGTTATATGAAAACTCGACTAGTGGCAAATTATTAACCCAACCATTTCCAAAGTCGACCACACAAGCACGCAGCATATCCTCGAGAGTTTGAATAATCCTCTCGCTTTATCCGTCAGCTTGTGGATGGTACACAATACTCATATCCAAGCTAGTACCCAAAGCCTTCTGAAGTGACCTCCAGAAATTTAATGTGAACCTTAAGTCGCGATCACAAATGATTAAGACAGGTATTTCATGCCTCGCGACCACCTCCTTTAGGTAAACTCTTGCCAGTTTCTCCATGGGATCAGTTTCCCTCATTGGTACGAAGATTGTGGATTTAGTAAGTCGGTCAACAATCACCCAAATGGTGTCATAACTTGTTGACGACTTAGGAAGCTTCACGTTAAAATCCAATCATGTTATTATCCACTTCCATTGAGGCTATCTCGGGTTGCTCCAACAAACCCGGTGGCCTTTTGATGTCAGCCTTGACCTTAGCACATGTTAAACATTTGCTAACATAGGTGGCAATGTCGGCCTTCATATTGGGCCACCAATATAGCTTCTTCATGTCCTGATACATCTTGTCAGAACCCGGATGGATTGAGTATTTTGACTTGTGGGACTCGTGCATGATCACAATCCGCAAATCGTCATAACAGGGTAACAAACTCCTGCCATTTAAGCATAGAGTTCCATCCGCGCGGGATTCCAACTTCCCCGTTCTAAGTTTCTCTAGATCCTTAGAATTTTCAATCAACATACCTCCAACATCTTCGTTCTTGATGTTCTCTGGTTTTCGTGCTTCGGTCTGAGCATTCAAGATTTGCTTAGGAAGATCCAAGCCAATAGTCATGACTAAGGCTTGAACTCTTAATGGTTTTATTCGATATTTCCTGCTCAGAGCATCAGCAACAACATTTTCCTTTCCCGGGTGAGAGCGAATCTCACAATCATAATCACTAAGCAACTCTAACCAATACTTTGCCTCATGTTCAACTCTTTCTGATTAAGAATGTGTTGTAAACTCTTATGATCATTGAACACCGTATACTTGGTCCCATACAGATAGTGCCTCCAAATCTTGAGAGCGAACACTACTGCTCCAAGTTCCAAATCATGAGTCGTATAGTTCTTCTCATGAATTTTTAATTGGCGTGATGCATAAGCAATCACCTTTTCTCTTTGCATCAACACAACGCCCAAACGTTTGATTGAAGCATCGCAGTATGCAATAAAATCTTCGCTTCCTTTAGGTAAAGCCAGAATTGGTGCACTACACAACTTCTGCTTCAACAGTTGAAACGTTGCTTCTTGTTTGTCGAGCCAAACAAACTTGACCTTCTTCTGAGTAAGCTTGGTCATTGGCTTGGCGATTCTTCGAATTCTTGTTGAATCTTCGGTATATACCCAGCAAGACCTTAAAAATTGCGAATTCTCCGTGGGAGTTTTAGGAGATGCCCAATCTTTTATGGATTTGATCTGGCCGGGATTCCACATGTATGCCTTGACTACTCAATCAGTGGCAGAGAAATTATTCACTCTAGGAAGCCAAATTAGATTTAGCGTACAACTCCTCTTTCTTAAGCAATTCCAGAATTGCCTTAAGATGTTCTTCATGTTCCTTCTTGTTCCTGGAGTAGATGACAATATCATCGATAAAGACGATCATAAATTTATCTAAAAATGGCTTGCACATGTGGTTCATGAGATCCATAATACTGTTGGTGCGTTCGTCAAGCCAAATGGCATAACTTGGAACTCATAATGACCATATCGAGTTCTGAATGCCGTCTTTGGAATATCTTCTTCACGTACTCAAAGCTGGTGATAACCTGATTGTAAGTCTATCTTAGAATAAACACTAGATCCTTGTAGTTGATCAAATAAATCGTCGATCCTTGGGAGTGGATAACGATTCTTCACCGTTAGCTTGTTCAGCTCTCGGTAGTCGATGCACATTCGAAACGATCCATCCTTCTTCTTGACAAATAAGGATCCAGAGCTCTCCAAGAGTGAGTGAACTAGGTCTTATTGAAGCCACTTATCAGAAAGTTCTCTGGTGTTTGGTCCGACAATTCTTTCTTCCGGCCCCCTGCATAGCGAGCTAATCGATAAGGTGCACGTGTGCTACAGATGCTGCACCAGGTATCAATCGATTTGGAATTCCACTTGTCGAGTCGATGGAAGACCCGGCAAGTCTTCAGGAAATACTTCAAGAAATTTTGAATGATCGGTACCGTCCTCAATCGCTTCTTTTCGTTTGTCTTTAATCTCTTTAGTAGTAACATGTGCCAAAGGACAAGACATCCTTTTAGCCAGATATTTTTAGTTTTAATTGCACGAGATGATGTTCAAACGGTCTCGTTTCCCCGGTCGATTCGTCACCGCGAACAATTCATCGTTTCCAATTTCCCTAGGGAATACGAACGATTTTCTCGGCACAAACAATGACAGCTTGGTACTTTGTCAACCAATCCATACCAATTATGACGTCGAAACTACCAAGTTCTATAGGAATTAAGTCGATGTTGAATGGGTGATTTAGTAAATTCTCTAATGGCGAGCAAATTTGATAACAAATTGTCCTAGGGCGACTAGTGATGTGTCTCGGCTTAGGATTTGGTATAAGATGATGTCGACTTTATAGTAAGATGGAGTAAAGGTCTGCTTAGTTGCTATGGTTACTAATTTGAGTTCTAGAAGTAAACGCTTTTTATGAATACGCACACAAAACTTTGCTTTTCAAGGATGTAAGTAAAAATGGATTTATTGACAAATGTTACATGGTGACTACTCTCAACGTGGCATAGTCCTTCCTGAATTATACATAGGTGATCAAGCTATGTATATTTGAGGGCTAACGATGCGATGCTTATTTTTGTCAAAATTGTGTGATGTACAAAGAAGTATCAAAGAGTTTTACAAGATGACAAAATGATTCACAAGGTGGATGTAAGGTTGTTGATACGATAACAACAAAATGGTTTGCGAGAAATCGTATGATGGTTTACAAGACAATAGCTAAATGACTCTTAGGGTGATAATAAAATAATTTATGTGATGAAAAATGGTTTCATAAGGTAAGAATAAGATAATTCATACAGTGATAGCAACGTAGTTTTTAAGATGATTGCAAAATAGTATATAAGATGTCAAGAAGGTAATTCATAAGGTATTCGTGAAATGATTGTGAATAGTTTATAAAATGTTTGTTTATTCGGCGATAGTAAGATGACGATTAGTAAAATAATTTATCATGTGGTAGTGAAATGGTTTATAACGTAGTTGTAACAATGTTTGAAGGGTTATAATTGTTTAGGGAGTGGTTTGCATAGAGAGTAAATTCGACAAGGTTTTCCATGACACATAAGTTTGATAGATAATTTAAATCATCCACGTGTACAACGAGGTTCAAAAGAAAGTACAACACAGATTTCCTATTGGAATTAAAGTCTAAGAAAGTTGCCGCTTAGAGTTCACTAGGTAATACGGGAGGGTCTCTCCTTAGATGTTGATGTTAGACGTCGTGGCGCTAGAGTCTCCACAAGCTTTTCCTTTCCAGTACATGTCCACACGGTTCTGAAGCTTCACTATTGGACAATTACTCTTGTAGTGTCCCAAACTTCCACACTCATAACAGGTGAGAGTTCGTTGATCCCTAGCAGCAGTAGGTGTTCTACAATTTCGGGTTATGTGGCCAACCTTCTTATAATTTCCGCACTTTACAGTGCACGGTCCATTATGGTGAAATTTGCACTGGTTGCACAGAGGTAGAGATCCAGCATATGCATTCTTGTTGATTGGCCAAGTAGTGTGTGCTCTAGGCACCTTATGCCCTTTGTTTTGTTGGCTCGAGCTTCCATTGTGGTTACCTTCCCACTTCCTCTTGTTGCTAGCATTCTCTGCTACCTTGTCTTCTTGTCGTTCGGTCTGGCTTATTGACTTGCGGGCCATGTTGGTTTTTGTCTCATAAATAGCAATAGCCTCGATAGCATTAGCCACTCGCTGGGCTACAACCCGCTCAATTTCCTCAACACTCATTGTAGATACATGTAATCTTATGATCAACCAAGAACAAGAGAGAGATGTGGGTTGTGATGTTAGAGAGAAGGAATGGATGGAATGGATGATGTTTATTAGATGGAATGTAACAAATGGAACAACCAACCCCTCTCCAAGGCTAGGAGAGGGTTTATATACTTCCTATAGGCCGGCCCATGGGCTATGATGGGCTTCCCATGGGTCTTGGGCCGGACTAGATTACTAATCTAATCATTACATAAACTACGAGCTAAGACTATTACAACTTGGAAGTGACCGACACTTTTTGTGTTTCCAACAATCTCCCCCTAAGGGAGGTCACTCCAATTTACAAAACTTTAAACCTAGCATACTATGCTTCATCTTTAGTCTTTAGCTCGTACTCTTGACTTTCTCTTGTGAATATGTTGTAGTGATCATTGATTTCTGGATTGAGCTTGTTCCTTGAACTTGTATTTGACATTGTGATCTTGAGCAACTTGAGATCATCGACCAAGCATAATCTCTTCGCCATCTTGAAATTTTGCCATCTTGTGGACTTGTGACTTCTGGACCGACATGCTCATACCTTTCTTGATTTGTTGATTTGGAAAGCTTTAATGTTGCATCTTTCTTGAAATTCTTTAACTTTAACACTTCGTCACTTCGAGAAAGACGTACGGTATCAGAGTAGCGGAAGTCTTGAAACATGAACTTGAGCTTTCATGATGTCTTTATGTTTTGTCGGTCGGGTATGAGCATGTGGCAATGGATCTTGTGAGCCAGCTGGAATCAGGTACCTTCACCACCATCCTTAAGTATCCTGCATTAAAACAGTTAGCAATAAAGAGGGGGGACGAATATGGCTTTGTCATTCGCCCGGGTTTGGTTGGAGTAACCTTTTTTTTTTTTTTAATCAGTGAGGATTGACTGTGATTAGATAGATCATTTTAAGGAAGAATTTCTTGACAGGATTTCAGCTGTAGTTATTGAATCTTTCTACCACTAAGTATTTGATTCATCGTTACTCAGCATGTTATCATTATCGAACGTCTCAAAGCAGACAACACGATAAGAGTGACAACAGTGAGTTTGCTATTCACGATTGATATAAAAAATTGATTTGAAATCAATCGGTTGTATCACTTGCAAAATTGTTTTTGTGACAACAGAGAGTGTTAATCATTTCAAAAATTCATTAACAAAACCGTTGATCCTTTTCTGGAACAAGTTTGATTTTATAGATCGCACCATGGTTATTTTTTTTTCACTTTCTTTCCAGTTGTCACAAGTTTGATTCATAAAGAATCTCACAAGTTACCTACCATGAGCTTGTTTGATGTTAGCTCAAGCAGGATTTCCATCTTCATTATGAATACCTAAGTATCACTCGGATGTTCTGGCAAAATCACTAGGATCTTGCGTAGACTAGAATGATATTATTGATATTCACATTGTGTGAGATTAATAAAGCTTAATTATTGACATGTGTCCTATGAGTAGTTAATGGAGATCTCTTTTGGCTCTAGACTCAATTGTTGCACATTTTAATTTAGTATTCGGAGGCTGGAGATGAGTGCCACCTTTTTAATATCATAAACTAGGAGTGAGAAGTCAAAGAAATGAGAGTATCTCCGTGAGTTTGAAAAAGAAGTCTTTCCGGACTTTGAGTGGGCTAGGAGGGGTTAGTGCATAGCGTCACTGGGTCCATGACTGTTTCAATGTCAGACAAACCTAAGTGTTTTCTGACAGCATATGTATTGACCCCGGTTTCTGGCTAAGTGTATGAAGGCGCTTCTTTCTTTTCACCCTTTTCTTAATTTCTTTTTTCATTCTTCAACCCCATTCAATGTTAACGAGACTTCATAACTAACCACCTTTCTTTTTATTGGGTTTTCGTTACCAGTGTTAGCTCCAATCTCAGTCCGGCATTTTCTTCCAATCTCTACTTTTTCTCCTTTTTTTAAATCATACACTAAGGACTTCTACATAACTAGTAGATCTATCAACCTGGTAGTCCCTCCAATTCTGGCTTGAATCATGAGATTTTAATACCTATACCTAACACTTATACTCCATAAAAATAAGTTACATGGTCGTCATGTAGGGTATTCCATCACGTATTACAAACCCAAAATCATTAAAATATTCATTCAAAGAGTTGATTTAATATCAAAAGGTTTGCACTTTGAATGTTTTACTCATCACTAAAAGCTCCCCCTTAACATGTGCATTGTAATCATTAGTACATGCTAAGTGTGAGTGCTCGAGTCCATTTTAATTGATTACATTCTGTCAATATCATTAAGTCAGGTTTATCACATTTTCTCCCCTTATCTAAAATGTTAATCCCTTGACTGTTTTGGATATCAATTGATAACCATTTAGGGACAAAAAATGATGATTCTAGCATTATAGAACATATTATGCATCCCCTCACTTTTGAGGGTTTATTAGATGGTGCCGAAGTACAATTATTTGACAAATTTTGAATTTACTAAGAAATTCGTGTAAAAATTTGTACTCGAGCACATCTTATTTTTCACTAAAAAAATCGATATAGTTATTAACATATTCACAAGATAAAATGATTTAGAGGATTGACTTATAAGTGATAACAACACATGATTAATCATATGGTTCCTTTGAAGTAGACGTAAGTCTACCCCCGTATGGTTTCCACCAACCAAATCTTCCAAACTCCGCAATGATCCTCATTGGTCTTTAATCTTTGTCAATTGCTGAATCATAGCTCTTGCATTTACTTGTTGTCACGTTGGCTCCAAAAGTCTGCAGGCAGATACTCCATTCTGATCCCTTGAGGCGATCATTCAGAGCTAGTCCGACATCATCGAGAGTACCCATCGGCTTAAACTTGTTGTAGTTCGTCAATGCGCATCAATCTTTTCTTCTTGTCTTTGTCTATAGATGCATCCTCTAGGATCGGAGTATGGTTGTAAGCGGTCTCTTAATTCTCAATTGGATATGTACGTGTCAAGCTTTGTGAGGTTGAGTTTCTTATGATGCTATTCAACAACCAATTAAAGGTCTTCTACACGCCTTAGATGACAACCACTTCTTGTGAACATTTTTACGGAGACATTAAATGGAATACGTTCTTCAACGTTGTGATTTGTCACCTTTCCTTGCACCGAGAAGAATGCATGTCTTCAATGTCTTGGGATCCGAAGTCTGTGGAAATCGCCTTCTTTAAACTTGTAAGAATGTCGTATCCCTCTGCTTACTGTAATCCAAGTCCAAGTGCTTTGTGTTTTGCATTCGACTATTTACACCTTTTGGGACAGTAATAATTCTTCTCTTTGAGTAGACGTCACGAGCTGATTCCCTTGTGGTCGCAAATGCATAGAACTGTCTCGCTTTTTCCCCAATGTGTGTTCCACAGAAGAGCAATTTGTCGTAGTTGACTATCACTGGACTTCACCATTGAGATGGGCACTAAGTCTTCTATCCATTTAATATGCCTGTAATCTGCTGCCTGGTCTTCATAATGAAGTTGAGTCTTGCGGCTTGACTCACCACCAGTAGGTACTCATTGGGTCGTTATTGATGAGTGATGAAACGGTTGGATTACGGACCTTGAGAATTTGGAACCAACGGTAGTGGCTGTCGCAGATCATGAGGATATTGGCGGCCTTCGGGGTTGATCCAGTCCAATTTTTCTGTTGTGGCTTTGTAGACTTCTTCACAAAAGTATTCAAGTTCAGTCAAACTCTTGCATGTTCCTTTCATCAGCTCAAATGTTGGACCTGCTAACAATTCAGGTGTTAGTGTTTTAACATTTAGCCGGTTCATCACAAAAGCGGAGAAGTCAAATGTAGTGTCTGTTAGCTCATCGAATGACTCTCGAGGGTCTTGTCTTCTTGCCAGATTGCTTAGCCAAGGTTGGACAGATTCATGAACGGCAGGTACAGACTTGTTCCATGCATGATCAGGAGAAGGTAGTCGTTTAGGTTGTTGAAACCAGTCAGGAAGATGATGGACCTCTTCTTCTGCTTGTTCATCATGGACACCTGTTTCAAACTCCTGGTGTGCAGGTGCTTCAAAGACCATTGTAGATGCATAGTTTCCACTCCCGGAGCAGATTGGCTAGCAGAATTGGCTTATGAGTTTAGAACCTGTAGTGTCTTTCCTGCTATCGTAGTTGTCGTTTCTCGTGGAGCATTGGTAGATTCAGGTTCTTTCCTGACCTTCTTTTTTGGACCCCCGGTTGTTCCAGCGGAGGGTTTCTTATCATCATCTGCTCGTCTCGATGTCTTTTTATTGTGACCGTATCGCCATAAGTTTTCTTAGCAGGAATTTTATCGGCTTCATAGTTCAACTAATGCCTTGTAGAGCTGTCTTTGAATGTCTTGACCTGTGATAGAGTTGTTAGGTCCATCTTGTCAAATAAGATCTTTTTAGCTCTTGTTTGAAAAGATTAGCAGCTACAGCATGAGACGTCTTGGCTTCCTTTGACGATCGTACCAGAACCTCAGACTCGAGTTGTTCGTTTACTAACTTCTCAATTTTTGGAGTGATCTTCGAGACTTCTTTCTTGACTTGTTCCTTGATTACTTTCTTCATTCCTTCATCGATTGAATCAAGGAATTGTTGATTTTCAGTATGAGCCTCTTCTCGAATTCTATCATACTTCAGTTGGACTGCAACATCTACTGCTTCCTGCATTTTATTTGCCAGGTACTGGTCAACGATGCCAGGAATGGAGGAGAGTGCTTCAGCATATTGATTTGTTTGTTTGAGTTCCGAGAAGTTGTCTTCTAACGCTTTTAGTCTGTAATCAAAACCAAACAACGAAGCAAAGTCAGGAAGATTTTGAAGTGAGGAGCTTGGAGTAGTAGCCGGTGTCAGGATTGGTGGTTGTTGTAATTGAATGAAGAGAGGATTCGGTGTTGGAGGACGATTGGTTGGTGCAAAGAAGGATGGCTCCGCAATGGCAGTGACAGGAATATCTATTAGAGAGGTGGCTTCAGCATGTTGTCCAAATATAGCATCAACACCGGTATCTTGATTTGGATTCAGCATGTTGGAGACGAAGCCAGATGATACAGAAGAGCTCTGTTGTTGACCATCAGGATTTACCGGAGTTAGGGTCACATGAGTGTCTTCAATTTCCTGGGTTGCTTGAACCTGGGGCAATATAACATCTGTCATTACATCATCTCTTCCTTCAAGATTGGCATTAGTATCTTTGTCCGTTTCATTTCCTTGGTCCTCTTCATCTGTAGCATCTTCATCCGACTTTTCTCCTTCAACATCCACCCCTTCAACTTCATTGGCACTGTCTTCATCATCTGAGGATGAAACACGAGAGGGTGTATGAACTATAGGATCGAAGGTATCATCTTCATCAGTTTCCTCTTCATGTGTTGTTTCATCATCATGAGTTGTGAGCTTTGGATGAATGAAATCATCACCATCATCTTCTGATTCAGTCTGTGCTTCATCATCATCATCTTGAACGTTTTCATCATCGTCATCATTTTCATCATCTTGAGCCTTTTCATCATCGTCAATATTCTTATCATCGACATCTTTATCATCAGCTTGATCATCTTCACTCGACCTCCAGGTGTAAACATCATCTGAGTCATAAATCGGTGCATCGGGACCCCTTGTGAAACACCCGTTTCCTTATCTGCACCCAGACCGCTGGCATGAGAGCTGTGAGTCTCTTTACGGCTTCTGTCAACACCGCCTCAGAGATAGTCTCTAACTCTTTAGCCTTCTGCTTTCCTTTTCCAGACTTCTTTTCTTTCTTTTCTTTGGGGATTGCGGGAGGCTTCTGCTTAGTGGTTGCATCAGTATCAGCTTTCTTCTTACTTGCTTTTGTCTTTGGAGGAATCTTTCCTGAAGCAATAGCATGATACTCTTTGTATGATTCAGAGTTGCGGATGTCCTCGTTTGTTAATGCTCCTGGCAGATAGTCCCAATGCAACTGAGTGTCTTCATTCCTTGAGATGACATTGATTGTTGTGTAACATTGGGTATCTCTAGAATAATGGCATTTACCTTAGTTTTCTTTCGAGGATTGAAGGTCTTTATTTTCCATGACAAGTTGACGACAAGCTTGGTGAAACGAGGATAGTACATGCATTGCCTTCTTTTTTTTTTTTTTTTTTTTTTTTTTTTTTTTATTCGTATTTTTGTTTCTCAATCTGGTAAATGAAGTCTCCACAGAAGATATGCATAACAACCTTCTTGTTATGTACATTCCCCATAAGATTTGAGCTTGAGAAAGACGAAGGACTTCGTTAGGTTGTTTACCCTGAGACATTTGTTGATGATATCAGAAAATGATCTACAGGGTTGATGCAGCTTATTGAATTAACATCAATGATCTTTCTTATTTCTCCAGAGTGCCAAGACTGGCTAGAAATGCGAGTATCTCCTTTCAAGAGGTGGTTCTTCAAACTTTATTATTACCGCTCTAGGGCAAATTTGAAGAATGTCTTCTGAATTGATCAAGATTGAGAATGTGCTTTGTGTATATAATCTGAATCTGACAGATCGGTTATGAATATAAGCAGAGGCCTAAAATTCTTGCATATAGATCTCTGGAGCATCAGCAGAAACTAGGAATGCCTTGTAGAATGGAGTGAGCTTTAACACATCATAGACTACTTGAAGAGTTGCTTCCTTTGATGTGACATCTGAGCTTATCGAAGTTTACATTTCACAATCTTAAGTCGGTTGCAGGGTGCATTCTTAAGCATCATCCAAAGCAATCTGATCTGCTATTGAGATTTCCATGAGTCTGTTTAAGAAAGAGTGAGTGCAGTTTATAATGCGACACAATCATTCATACATGAGAACCTTTATGACTTTTAGCACTTTTAAGATCAATCATCTTAGATAGACAAATAGCGTATGAGACAAAGGCACCTATTGTAACAACTAAGTTGAATGTAGTTAACCTTGGTTTTGTCAAGCTTTTAATGTCTATTTTAAACTAAGAGACTTGTTTAATTTAACCTCAGTTGGAAAAAATCTGATCTTAAGTGTGTTATGTCAAAAAATTGGTTATGCTTCTAACACATTAGCACTCAATTGGATCACACTATAAACTTATTGGTTTGACGCACACAAGTATGCACTAGATCTGTTTCCATTCATTTTACACTCGATCGGTCCATGATAATGTTTACTCGTTCGGCCCATGAGTTGGATTACTCGTTCGGTCCACAAACAAGTTTACTCGTTCGGTCCATTCAATGATTCACTCGTTCGATCCATACTGGATCCACTCGTTCGGTCCTCACTAGGATTCACTCGTTCGGTCCTCACTTGGATTCACTCGTTCGGTCCTCACTTGGATTCACTCGTTCGGTCCTCATAGATATTCATTCGTTCGGTCCTCATAGTCATTCACTCGTTCGGTCCTCATAGTCATTCACTCGTTCGGTCCTCATAGTCATTCATTCGTTCGGTCCGTATTACAAATCACTCGATCGGTTCACTCTACACTGACACTCGTTCGGTCCACACTTTATATCACTCGATCGGTTCACTCTACACTGACACTCGTTCGGTCCACACTTTATATCACTCGATCGGTTCACACTAAATTGGCACTCGTTCGGTCTACACTTAATTACTCGATCGGTTCACATTACAAATCACTCGATCGGTCCATACGTTTTCATGCTCGTTCGATTCACACATATTTTGATCGTTCGGTTTCTTAAGGTTTTACTAGATCGATTCTAACAATTAACCACTTTGTTACAACAATCCCACATAAAACACATAACATTTATACATCATTTTGCATATTTCTAAATTTTCGAGCACAAAGCAATCAAGAACATGTTCAAATCACAACGAATGATAAAACTTGATTAACATATACATATATTACACCTAACACTACAAAAGCCCTTAATCAATTTAAAGTTTTAACCACTTTTTGATTTTAAGAACCCTAATTTTAGAATTAGGGCAACTGCGATCAAGAGTGGTGAAAACGATCAATTCCTTTGGGTTTCGAGATGATTAGGTGATGAAGATCAAGATTTAAGTTATACCTTAGAGATGAAAATGAGTGACTATGATTTTTTTTTTGAGATGATGCGATCGGGAGAGTGTGCGTGTGTGTGTTTGAGTGTGTTTGTGTGTGTGGGGAACAGTGAAACCAAACGAGGTGGGGGTGGGGGTGGGATGTTATTTACCAACATTTCGACTTTA
>BQNB010106074.1:0-23466 GCA_026074375.1 Tanacetum coccineum | reverse complement strand
ACGGATATTATAAAGCATGGATTATTGAAAACAGATAAAGATCTAAGAATATTAAAGACAAATAAGCATGAAATAAGCAAATTAAGCAAGTAAATAAGCTAAGACAGGAATTAAAGCTATAAAGAGTAAAAGTAAACTAACCATGATCCTTTACTCTAAAGAAGGACATAATTGCTCTAAAAACAAGCTGCTAAACCCTATAAGCCCATCCATTTTTGTCTTATCATCCAAAACATCTTATGATGCATAATTTGAGGTATTGAGAGTGAAATGGCTTATTCAGCTAAGCTTTTAGGATGCTTAGCTGAATAAGCAATAGCTTAGAAGGTAATGAGCTAATTTGAGCTTATTTAAGTAAATTCAAAACACATTTAAACCAATTTCTTAATAGTAAAAACATAATTAAAAACACAATTATAAATGAAACTGACTTTTATTAATACTCAAAAGAGATTACAAGCTTTGTTTAAAAGAAATGACAATAAGCTAAAAGCTACACTAATAAGCTATTAAAAACTACACTACTTCTACACTACTCCTACACTAGATATTATAACTTATGTGATTTCATCTTTTATTTATAGCTGGCAGAAGATGATTCTAGAACCTGAGGAGCGTCCCCTTGCTTCATTCCAAGTCATTTTGGGATTGGGGGAGTAACAAAAAACAAATTAAAAATGATGAAATATAAGTAGATTTGTTTTACGTGTGTTACTAACTGCCACTAAGGGTTATTTGGAGCAAATGTGATTGTATTTGAAGTTCATTTATTCTTCGATCACCGTGAGGTACTACTAAACTACTACACATAAGAGAGTATAAAATATAAAAGATACTACTTCACATGATTGGTTATTAGTATGAACATGGTTCTATTAGTGCAAAAATGTGTACCTAAAGTACTTTGATTAGTTTTAACAGCCCTTTGAACCAATTAAGGTCTGAGAGCACTCCTTGACTTCACATTGATCATTATATCAAAGCCTAACATATGAAATATTTGAATTAATTCAGTCGTCAATTAATCCTCTAATTATATCAAAGCCTAACATATGAAATATTTGAATTAATTAAGCAAAACAGCTTCTCTATGTTACCTACAATGATTTTGATTCCTCAAGCTTTCAAATAATGAATACATATTATTAAAGAAAATATGATAACATTCATAAAAGGAACATAAATGCTGACATGGTGTAATGAAGTTTTTAACTGAAACATACAACTTATTAAAGGACATACTTATGATCCATTTGTATATATTGTTTCATTCAACTTACTCAATAAGTGTTAGCAAGATCTAGCATGTAAGGTAAATTTAGATATAGTTGTCAACATGTAAGTATAAATCACGTGTAACCCAAGAGTAAAAATGGACATTATTTTTAAATGATCAAAACATAGGAGATTTTAAAGCATGTCAAAGCCCATATGAAAACCCCATATTGTCCCGTTTTTATATGGGTTGAAATTGCTACATGTATCAGCGATGGAAACTAAGATAGCCAACCCTTACTACACATCACTAACTTCGTACCAAATGTTTATAGATCGTATTATCACCTTTTGTTAATAACAGATGTTAAAAACCTCTTTCTAAACAACATTATATATGAAGCTACCATTGAGATAGACAAATGAGGGGTCATGCACTTTGTTTAAATGATCAAAACATTGGAGATTTTAAAGCATGTCAAAGCGGGAAACTTTTATTTGAGTAAACACCTTAAGAAGTGGTATTCCCCAAATCGAAATGAAGGCTTTATATAAAAGTTTAGCAGATAGAGCTCATACATATTACTTTCCTAAACAGGTCATGAACAGTGCCTTATGCTTTTATCGTGAAAAATGGATCATCAAAAACTTAGCTATCACGTTAAGAAAGTAGTAGCAAACTTAGAAAAAGTAGATGAACCAACTTTTCCTATAGTTAAAAAACATATACTAATAATATGTATCCCAGACAATTATGATATGTTTTTAGCTTATATACTTGTTTGTGAACGTACTCATATATTTTTTGCAAAGACGATGAAAGAAAATTTATTTTATCTCCTATTCCTACGTCAATGTCGAATCAAATTATCACTATATTTATTCCTCACAAATAAATAGGATATTGAAGTGATGGAGAAGAAGACTCTTAGAAATATAAATACCTCTACTGAGCTCTGCAAATATGGACACCTATTTTTTATTTTCATGATCAGCCGAGAGATTTTTCACTTTTCGATCGATTGTCACAATTCTAACTAAGTCTTTATAATCTTGTACACAAAAGAAATGTAAACATCCATTAGATGCTCAAAATTAAAAACTACATCCTTAAAAGGTGTAAAATTCAGCCCATATAATCAAAATTGGCATTTATAATATAAAGAAGACTTACCACTAACCACTTGAAGAACCTTTGAAAAACTTCGATCAATCCTGATTAGAAATAACGAATGATCCAAAACCTATACACACAAAGTAAAGCCATAATTATTTAAAACCTATAAGCAGGTATTAAAAAGGCCTATTTTTTAAAACGATTCATTAAAAAAAACACACAACATAAACTGCAGTATAAAACATACGATACATTTCAACTTAAAATATAAACGAAATACCGGTGACCTTAGTGATATTCCAAAAGTGGCATTTAGGGTTTTAATAAAAAAAATGACCAAAAATGGTTGAGGGCTACATTGCAAGACAATATTAAACCATCCCAAGGGTGAAGCTTAATGGGTTTTACCATTATTAACCTTATAACATAATTTTAATACTTTGAAGCAAAAAGAGTTTTGAGTCACCCGACTGTTTCGGCATGTAACAAAATCACCCATATCGGCCTGTTACACTAAACCATCCGACTCGCTCATTTTGCCAGAAATAACCTATAGTATATTATATCAAGTAAAAAAATTAAAACTGATGGAATGTAACAAATTAAAACTGAAGAAATATAAGTAGATTTGTTTTACGTGTGTTCCCATCATAAAAACCCATTAGAAAAAACACACAACACCTACTGCAGTGAAAAACATACCATACATTTCAACTTAAAGTGAGTTCCCATCATAAAAACTTTCACCTTTAACTTATTTATCTTCAATCAGCGGAATAAAAACAAAATTAAATTGATTATTAAAAACATCAAAATAGCAATACTATATGATTTTAAATCAAAACCATACAAAATTGAATATATGTGATAATTACCTATTTTAATGTGTGGACATCATATAACCTCTAGCATATTATTAGAACAAAAGTGGAGATCTGTGGTGTTTTTGAATCGACTGAAGAAATAATTTTTAACATAATCAATCATAACAACGAATTGCATACATACTCGTCAGATTGATGTGATATATAATTAAATTAATATAAACATAAGAATATGATATTAAGACAAACTTGATTGTTAAATGATGAATTGATTATTTTTTATGAGATTAAGAACCCTTCACTGTGTAGAAACTAAATCCGAATATTAAATAGCTGGGTAGTGTTGCGATTTTGATTTAGGTGTTTTATTGCGGGTTTGATTTAAAGAAGATTAAAAATTTTTGATGAATATCAAAGAAGATTGTGATGAGAACATTTATGATGAGCATCAAAGAGGTTTTTTGTATATGTTTTTTTTGAATTAGTGATGTTATGAGATGGAGTATTGAAGGAAGCTGTTAATGCTTAACAAAAATACGTGTTTGACTTGATGGTTTGAGTTTTAAAAAAATGGTGCGTTAGGTGTTGTACAAAAGTTAATTAATTATGGAATGACATATACATAATATTAATTGTATTTTTAATGCTCGTGCTTTATTGGGTTGTAAAAAACCTTAGCTGTTAATTGACTTGGAATTTTTAAATCGTGTGAAATTAAAATCCTCTTAGGATGTGTATTTTTAGAGCTATTTAAAATTTGGTGAATTAAGTGTTGTATATATGTTCACTAGTTAAGGAATTCCACATAAAAAAATTAATAGCATAATTAATTATTGTGCATAGGAGGGTTGTTCAAAACCTTATTTTACTACACATTATTATAGATAAATATAGATTATAGATATAGATATAGATTATAGATTATAGATTATAGATTATAGATATAAATATAGATATATATGGAAAAAAATGGTTTTACTTAAAAGTTAAAAATGGATAATGTCTTATCATTAATACATCCTTTTGAAACTTAAAATTTCACATAAAAATTCAAATAATGTTTACTTGATAAAATAGTTATTCTAACAAAGTTCCCACTTAATTTTTTTAAAAGCATGTTACATCCACAACTAATTCATAATTATACTTACATAATGATTTGGCAAGTGTAATAGTCCAATCATATTGCATCATAATCTTTTTCTTTTTTCTTACTCTTCACATTTGATTGTCAAGTCACCGTCTAATCATTAATACACCCTTTTGAAACCTAAAATTTCACATAAAAATTCAAATAATTTTTACTTAATAAAATAAGTATTTTAACAAAGTTCCCACTTAAATTTTAAAAGAAAACAATGTTACATCCACAAATCTTGCATAATGATTTCACAAGTGTAGTGGTCTAATCGTATTGCATCATAATCTTTTTCTTTTTTCTTACTCTTCACATTTGGTTTTCAAATCATCGTACGAATATTATTTGGTAAACCTTTTGTTGATCTAACATTCCTCTTAAAAAAATGCATGACAAATTTTATTTAAATGTAGTTTATAAAAACCATGAAAACTTTTTGTATTTAATCCCATCATTAACAATTTCAAAATCTTGTTCACATACTCAATTATATAAGAAATCATATTACAACTTCCTTTTTATTATTGTGTTAGTTCATAGTTAATAAAATTGAATAACCACAGTACTACAACTATTATTGTTTGTTGCTATAAAATGACATTGATACGCACGGGTACTTACCTAATATTTTATAAAGTGTTTGAATGATTTTTTAAAGATACATAAAAATTTTAAAAATTGTAATTGAATTTTTCAATAAATTCACGGTAACTTCGATGATAAAATTGAGAAAAATTGAGTATATGGAATATATATCTATCTATCTATACTCTCTAATAAAATAAGGTTTTGCACAACTCATTTAAGCACAAAAATTAAATGCCGCCATTAAAACTATTCCTTAAATAAACCATTTGTACAATAACCTAATGCACTAACATAATACAGTAACATAATAAACCACACGGATGAAAATAACACAAGACAAAATTTTGAAAACATTTAGTCAACCATTGATTTTACACTCAGACAATTAATGTGTTCCATAATCTACAATTGATGTCAATAACCATTTCAAACATCAATTTAAAGATAATCACAATCACTTCCTCTATACGATTCAGTTTCAAAACCAAAATAAATTCAGTTTCAAAATCACTGATTCAAAAAACAAAAAATTAATTCAACCAGTTTCAAAAGCATCATAGATGATATTGGATTCCACCCAATAATTTCGGTAAATATTAATTGTATTGAATCGATTTGGTTTATATTATTGTTGATTCTTTTATGTTTATGATGTAAGCCGAGTAATCCAATTAAATCATTATTGTATCAAAATGCTAAAAAATTAGGGAAAACTGCTTTAATGAATTTGGGAGTAAATTGCATTTTTGGTCCCTATGGTATGGCCAAATTGCAGATTTGGGACCCTGACTTTTGAAATTGCAGTGATGGTCCCTATTTTCAAGTTTGGGTTGCAGGTTTGGTCCTTTTGTGTTGCATTTTTTGTCCTTGTGGTTTGGCCAAATTGCAGGGTTGGTCCCGGCCCGGGGACCAAATTTGCAACGAAAACTTGAAAATACGGACCATCACTACAATTTCAAAAGTTAGGGTCCCAAACCTGCAATTTGGCCATATCACAAGGACCAAAAATGCAATTAACTCTAAATTAGGGGTAATCGGTTTGTTTGAATGTATCTATTGTAGTATAATTTAAATTCAGTGATTTATATGATTTGATTAAGCTCAATTCGATTATGTTGTAGCAAAGCCCTAAAAAATGGAGAAAATTAATTGTATGAATTAGTTCTTATAATTTGTGTGTTTTGCGGATTGAATTTTCTTTTATATATTCAATGTAATTGTTCAGCAAACATGTTTATATGTAGTCAGGTAAATGGTTTTATTTTGATCCAATACAAATGTGTTCTTATTAATATGGAAATTAGTTTTTTTTCATTATTTTTAGTTTGTTAATGGTGGATGCAGGTCTGGAATTGGCCAAAACATGGAACAAAAAAAGCAACAAAAATGACAACTCAAGTTGGTTTTCTATCATAAGGTAAACAATTTTCATTGCGTTAAGGTGATTTCGTATAAAATACAATTGTAAAAACGATCTCAATATACTTATTGCATAATTTGGATCTTTCTTAGTTTCTAAAACGATTGAATCAGACATTTAGCATGCTCTCTCAACAGGTTTTTCATGGGCTTATGTATACATGTTTAATGTTTGATGAAATGTCTATGAGGGGTTACTCTAATGATTATGATACGTGTTAGGATACCATCAATACCTTAAAAACCTTTCACTTATGGCCTTATTATACGTGCCTTTTAAAGTTATTACTTTTTGATACTCACTTTTCTTCTTCTTTAAATTAGCAGGTTATGTCTAAAGACGAGTCTGTCAAAACCTCAAAAAAATTTATAGATGTACAGAAGTGTTCGCGTCTACAGAAGGTACTTAAAGTCTTTCTTTAAACTATATTTTCTTAGATTCATATGAGCAAGTGACGTAGTAATTCTACATTGTACATTTCACATGTTTTCAAGAAAATGTTAACTTTCATTTCTTTTTCCATCTTAACTTTTTGTTACACGCATCACATATTCTAAAATGGGCCGCTTTTTAAAACTTGTCTGAATAAGATATAGGGGTTGTTTGAGAGCTTATTTAAACTACTTATAGGGTTGTTTTAGTGTGCTTATTTAAACAACATATGTGGGTTGTTTGGAGTTCTTATATTAAAACTAATAGGACTGTTTAGGATTGAAATGGGTCATCGAGTAGATAATAGATATAATACACAAGTAATCATAAAAATTGTGTATTTGTTTGACATAACTATAATGTCTTTTTTTACTATTCATAGGTGAGGTTTGGTATACTCGAGGTTGGAGCTTTTGGTGTATCTCAATCACGCAACCAAGTAATCTCTTTACTACGGTTGGCCTGCAAGCTGACATCAGGTAACAAGTACTCCATTACCATACATGATACGCAACCATTCCATAATGTGTATGATACTCCAACCTCTCTTGATCTTAATGGCCAAAATATTGACTTATATTATATCAAGTATAGGTGAAAATATTGGTTGTTCGAGCGAGTTGGGTAAATGAGTCAAAACGAGTAATGCGGGTCAAATGGGTAATTCTGGGTGTGAGTCGAAACATATTATTTTGCTTGCATTTAAAAGTAGATTGAGTTAGTTCGAGTTGGGTAATTCTCAAAGTAACTTCTTATGCTATTAGATAACTTCTCTGACTTGATATAAATGTACTTTTAGTGTTTATTCTATTTGATAATGTAGTTGGATCATTGCTCGGCACAAGTTACTTTGATGTTGTAAATGTAGTTGTTCATTTTTTGCAATTGCTTATTAATCTGATTGTTAATGTGCATGGATGTTTGCCTTAGTTTTTTTTATGTGAAATTACAAGTGTTAGGTTGTAATTCACAGTAAGCGGATCTACAATCTTCGAGTTGTGCATTATCACGAGTTATAATAAAGTTTTGTTGCTCATAATAAAGCATGTGAGTGTGGTTTTAAGTATGCGAAAACTATTTGGGTGATGTTTTTTTTTTTTTAAACCGTTTGACAATTTTGAAGGGAGTGGGCGTGGTTTTACAGGGCTGGGTAAAACTAAAAATATAGGTAACTAATAATGTGGGTTATATGGGGGTTGGAAACAATTTATAAATGGTCAAAGAGGGTACCGAGTATGTTTTGTAAGTCAAGACGCTTTTTAACCATTTATTCATATAAGCTTTTACTACAAAAGTATGGAATGACTTTAGTTACCCATCGGTGGTTAGTCATTATATCATGTTTTTATGTATCGACAAATCGCATTGAGAGTGACGAAAAATGATGTACGAGATAGCTGATTGGTGTTCGTTTTGATTAGCAAAAAGCTAACTATTTTAGCTTCTTTTTTGTTGAAGTTGTAAGTGATTGAGTGATTGGTGATGATTTTGCATAAAAGAATATAGTTATACACTTTTACTAACATAATTTGTTTTTATTTGTGCAGATCTACGGCAATTCAATACAAGTTACAAATACTAAACATGACAAGGTAATGAGCACAAACATATAACAATATTTAACTTTAGAAAGAACTTCCTGCTGAACACATAACATAGAACTATAGAAGGCACATATAAGTACGCATAATAATCATGCTTAAAGGAGCTCCCGATCATGATTGTGAAAGTTTAAACACATGGAAGATGGTTCTTATGTTTCTACGCCAACCTCCTGAAAAGGGAGGGCTTTACCTTGTTTGAGTCTGTGTAGGTTCAACTCCTTTAAGCACAAAAATTAAATGCCACCATTAAAACATTTCACGGGTGTATAAGTCTGTGTGGGTTCAACTCCTTTAAAACATGTCTACAAAGTACTTCAAGGCCTTGGATCTAATATCAACAAGTGTGTACATATATATAACTAATTTTTTTCGTATGATTTCTTTAGTTTACATATAATCATATCGCTTTCTTTATTTTTAAGCTTACTTTTGTTTTTCTTAAACTGTTAGGTGTTTACAGAATGAGCATGGGCTACTTTTCATATTTAAGACTATCTACTTGTTGAACAAGAAGATACGTTTACGTTCTTTATTTTGATTGCTATAAACCAAATTTTTTACCGTGAAATTCTAATATTAAACTGGAGTACAAAGAAGTACTACAAGGTATATGAATAAGGTTCAAGAGGTATGTATAATATACATTTAAAATGTTTTTACCATATTTTAAATTATAATTGATTATTTATCATAATCTACTTTTACTTACATGTTTTATTGACTATTAGGTGTTCACAGAATGGATAGTGGAAATTAACTTGATTAGCGTCCACAGATGTCATTTTCCATCAAGATCATTAAAATTGAAGGCGAAACTATATGGACGCTTATTATTATAACTATAACAAACTCAAATGTTTATCGAATAATTCACGTATTCTCTTATTATTTCCTTCATGTATTGATGGAACATGTTTACGTACGATTATTTCTTTCATATATATGTTACTTCTTACAAAAAAAAATTAAAATACCCCGTGAGTCCACAGGTCTTTATGTTATTTTACTATATATTAAAGTTTAATTAATTATTGATCACAATCTACTTTTACTTACATTTTCAATTGAATGTTAGGTATTCATTGAATGAACATTGGCTATTAATTTGACTAGCGCTCACAGACATCCTTTGATATTCAAGACCATAAAAGCTGGACACCAAAACGCATCGATGTTTATTATAATAATTGTTACAAACTCAAATGTTTATCATATAATTCCAGTATTATCTGATTATTTCTTTCATATATTAAAGAACGAGTTTACGTTCGGTGTTTTTCTTACTTTATTTATGCATATAACTTCTTGCAAAATAAATTCTTTAAAATACCCTGTGAGTACCACGGATCTTTAAACTAGTTTTTTTATAATAAAATATACTTTTTTACAAGTCTTCTAAAGCAGCATCATTAAAAATAGATGAGTTGCCAATCCCACATTAAACCTCATATTTGGTAAGTACTACATCACAGTGCTTTAAACTTCTTCCATACGTATCCATCCTCTACATAGCTTTTTTATCCATCCTGCTCATAAACTCACAATCTCCATTAATGTAATTGAATTCAAAAATAAAAAAATTCAATTGTATAATTCAATTCTACAATTAATGTCAGCCGATTCTTCTATAGGCTAACTTTTATACCTCATTCATTTTCAAATCACTATATTCAAAAATCAAAATCATCCATATCAATTACCTTATATTTTATTTGATTCAAAATACAAAATAAAAAAACAGTTTCGATCTATTCCTTTTGACCATCAATTCCAAACACACACACCCAATTCCTTTGACCAACACCGATTCAATATATGCTAGTGGGTAATTTTTATGTCGTCTACGCAAAAAATTGGTAAGTATCGCAACTATATAAAATTTTGATTTAGGGTTTTGATTAAAATCACATAGTCTAGAAATTGGTAAGTATCGCAATTTATTTTGTTTCGATTCATTTATAATAGAACTTTTTCCCTGTTTTTTCAATTCAATTATGTTGTAGCAAAACCCAAAAAGTTGAGGGGAAATTAATTTCATGAATTGTGTGTGTCCTGTTGAATGAATTGTTTAGGGTGTCAATAAGAAACTTGAATCTTTATTTGTTTATGTCTAATTTGAGCTTTGATTGACGATTTGATTGTTTCTTAATGGCAGAAATAGGTGAAGGACATCCAAAACAAAGACCAAAAGAGAAATAAATTTAGGTATTTGTATATAAAAAGGTAAATGATATAGCTCTTCTTTAATTTGAAATTGGAGATAATTCGAAATAGTCTTTGTTTTGATTAATCATCTTATTCATATGGATTTTTATTATCATTTTTTTGCATGTTGTGGTTTAGGATTCCTGATTTCGGCTGTGAAAAGATATTTGGTTGATTTATATTATAAGCATATCTTTGTCGGGTAAGTTCAATTTATATTTCTTGATGATAATTATGTAATGCATAGTGGGTTTGCAGGTAATCCTTACGCCATGAAGGAGCTTGAATCAATTCTATGCATTGCGACAATAATTTGTTTTCTCTAATTTTATTAGTAGCTTATTTCAGAAAGTTAGAGGGTGGATTTGAATTTTGTTGACAACAAAGCCATGAATTCGCCATTCAAATATAAATCCATGTAAGTTATAAAGCTTTATGTATACCGACTGTTTGGTTATTATTATAATTTTGTTGATCATTCGTGTATTGATTTTGATTATGGCTTCTTTTTAGATGTTAATCTTGGTATACATATATTGATTATCTATCTATTTTTATATAATAAAACAGACTTTTTTACAAAACTTCTAAAGCAGCATCATTAAAAATAGATGAGTTGTCAATCCCACATTAAACCTCATATTTGGTAAGTACTACATCATAATGCTTTAAACTTCTTCCATACGTATCCATCCTTTACATAGCTTTTTTATCCATAAACTCACAATCTCCATTAATGTAATTCAATTCAAAAATCAAAATTTTCAATTGTATAATTCAATTCTACAATTAATGTCAGCCGATTCTTCCTTAGGCTAAATTTTATACCTCTTTCAGTTTCATATCACTATATTCAAAAATCAAAATCATCCATATCAATTACCTTCTATTCTCTTCGATTCAAAATACAAAATAAAAAAAACAGTTTCGATCTATTCCTTTTGACCATCGATTCCAAACACACACGCCCAATTCCTTTGACCAACACCGATTCAATATATGCCTCCACATAAGAAATTGGTAAGTATCGCAGTTATATAAAATTTTGATTTAGGGTTTTGTTTAAAATCACATAGTCTAGCAATTTTGATATGTTTTTTTACTAATCAATTTTATTTTGTTTAGATTCATTTATAATAGAATTTTCTTTCCTAGTTTTCAATTCATAAGGTAAATGCGCGATTAAATATTAGTTATGACTATGTTGATAACCCCACTTAAATATTAGTTATGACTATGAGTTGTTTTGCTTTTATGCTAAATATTAGTTATGATTATGAATTGTTTTGATTTTATGCTATTTTGTAATTATATAAGGGAATCATATCCACTTGATGTCTTCTTTTTTGCATTTAAGGTCTTTTGGCTCAATTGATAAGGTTTTATCCATTTTAATATTGCATCACGTCAATATCTATGTGTATTCGAAAGATCACCATGTTACTTTTTTCCAGCTTGGGGTGCTTTAAATCTCGGCATGTGGAATAATAGCCATTGCGAATCCCGATGATATTTTTTTTAGTGAAGAACAATCGGATTTAGAGCTTTGGCTAGATCTTGAAATCATTATAGCCGTGGACTGATCTCACATATTGTAAGGCTGGACGGAGTAGAGGTGGGTTTGGCAAACTCACCTAGGTGAGTTTCCAACTCACGCGCGAGTTGCCATGCCACCCTCCAAACTCACCTTGCCACATTGGATTTGCTTGGTGAGTTAACACCGAAAAAACCCGCCTTTTGGTAAGTTTCTCACCTCACGGTGAGTTTTATTTGTAGGCCCCTTTCTTTTTTATTAAGTGTATTTTAATTGGTTATGAGTGTGTGTGGATATTTAGTAGGTATATTTTATATAAAGTGGGTATTTTAATGAAAAGGTGAGTTTTAGTGGTAAGGTGAGTTCTTATTACGGTTGAAAAGTGAGTTGTAAGGTGAGTTTTATTTGGAGAGAGAAAGCTGATGTGGCGCTGACGTGTTAGGTGAGTTTTGCCTCACCACTCCATCCAGCCTTATAGGTTATATTTATTTTGTTACATGCCTTTAATGTTTCGAATTTTCAAATGAGTGGTAAATAACATGTGGTATATTATGCAAGTCAAAGTAAAGCGAAAATAAAAAGTTTGTTGAAAATATGAAGATAATTAAATGTGTCTCGCGATTGTGCATTTGTTTCTTGACTAAGCGGAAATGCTATTAAGTTATATATATTTTCTAAATGTGGGGGGTGAAAGTGATTGTTGCTTCTTCAATTAAAATTGGGTTGCTAATATTTGTGTCTTTATTTTCGGTTTTTTTTCCCGAAATCTATATATGCAATTGTATCGGAGAAAAGATTCAATGAAAAAAATAATAAAAATGAGAAAAGTGTGAAGTAATTATCGTTACACAGTTCAAACGAGGAAGAAAATATTGAAAAAAATGCATTCATTTTTAAAGATACATCTAAAATGTGCAATTATAGAAATTATCTTGTTTTCGTTATAATTATTTCTTACTCTTTTTTTAGTATATTTAAATAGAAATACCATCACGTAAAACGACAAAAATAGCATCACACATTGGGCTGGGATTAATGTAACCCAATAACTATTCTTTTTCCAATTTGAGCTCAGGTTTATATTTATAATAAGTACACATCAAAATCAGGCTCTTCAAGAGTAGTTTAAACTGAGTGTTGAAAAGTAATTAATCCAATGCTAATACTTAAAAATCTAATTTCTATCCATTAAACATAATTTATTAAATAACTGATTGACATTTTAACATAAACTCATTTATTAGATAGGTTAATTTTTTCTTGAGTGAGAATGAACATTAAACTGTCACGTGTCGACTCCGCAAAATAAGGCAAAGTAGACACATTTTGATTGAATGTAAATTTTCAGAGTAATAAATAGCTTAACACGTCGACTTATTCTGTAAAATAATTTCCCCGCCGCAACGCGCGGGCCAATTCCCACTCGTTAATAACTAAAGTTTAAACCAAAATTTTGGAAAGACCGTTTGACCGTTAGAGATCATGTGCACTGCCGACACATTTTCTTATTGGGTCCGAATATGTGGGCTTTAACGTTGAATCGATCTTAGGGAGTTACTTGTGCGCGTCCATTATAAGTAAGTTGGGCCCATTGACTCAAGATAATGCTAATTGGACCCATTAACTCTTTCGTCATTAATTTGTGAAGAGTGTTGTTATTCCTCCTACTATATATTTTACATATCTCTTCAAACACAATAACTATTTTATTATTTTTTCTCACTATTATTCCTTCGCTTCCAATACCGTCAGTTGTGACACATGTTAAGATCCTGTGAGTAGGAGGATTTGTAGGCATATCAAATAGGAGGAAATATCATTTTCCTTTGTAGAAAGTAGAAACTAGAAAGTGTAAATTTAAAGGTCAATTCCATATATACCCAAGTAAAACACTATAATTTTATATTTACCCAAAACACGCTTTAAATACATTGTACATCATGCATTCAAAACATGAATTTTGAGTAAATATAACATTTTGATATTTAGATTGGGTACATATGAAATTTTCCCTAAATTTAATTATTTAAATAAGTAAGATAGACCACGCATTGCGGCGGGGCATAATTTTTTGCGGATCAATTTCGAATGAATATTTTTTCATATGTTTTTCTAGGCTATATACAAATGAGACGAAAGTATACACCAAGAAGCGAACGAATTCCCTTTATCATAGCTAGTGTGTGTTACCAACAAAACTCTTGATAACCAACAAAAGAAGATATTATAACCGTAAAGTCTTGGCGCTTAGGCGTAGGAACTATTGCATAGTGCAGCATGTCCTTGGGACCCTCTCAGTGTTAGCTGCAACATTTAAAACGCACATAACCTATTAGTTATTCACAAAATGTGAATCATTTTATTCACAAAATCTAATGTCTACTTACCTTTGTCAGCTTTGAAGGCAAATAAGTTATCAGGTGATAATTGGTCTGAACTATTTCTTCAAGATATGTAGCCTGCAATTGGATGAAGAAGATAATACAGTATAAATTTAAATAATGTACTGCATTTTTTGTAGTCCGGCACAGGTATTTGTTGCAAAAAAAGATTGATGGTTATTTAATAAAAGTTCAAACACAGATCTTACGCTAGAATATTTGTACAAAATCCTCCATATGTGATATGGGGTCTGGTCACTGTTGCACAAAGATTGCTTTTTTGTCTGCCGTTAACCTCTACATTGTTGCCTGCATCAGCGACAAAGCAGTCAATGTAAAAAGACAGTGTTAGTTATATAGATGCGTACCTCAAGTTGTTGCGTTAAAAGCTGCTGATGTGGGAGTATCATAAAGCATACACCATCTCCCATAATCCAATGAATACTCAGCCGTTGTGTATGGAAAGGAAATCGATGTGTAATACTAATGAATGAGGCTCATATTAACTTTTGCAACAGCGTTCCTAGACAACCGACATGGCTGCAAACACACGATCGGTGTGACTGCCCAGCCAAGATACGGGAGTGGGCACACTACATAACGCAAAAACAAAATTATTATCATCGCCAACTCTTAAATGGTAGAGAAAGTATATTCAACAAAAGCATAATAGCATAAATGAATGTAGGTTTTTTTCTTCTGATTTTGTATCTAGCTGGAGAGAAAGGCAATGAAACAGTAATGATGTATCCAGAATGTGGAACTTTCATCTCCCCGAATGTTATTGAAACTGTTGGGCCAAACCACTGGACTACACAACTGGACCAGAAGCTGCCAACCAAAAGGGTCAAGGTATTTTGGCAGCATTAGAAATATACTCATTAGCGCTCAAATCCAATGTCGTTTTGACATCGGCCTCCCCTCTTTTCCATTGGGCTATATGAATTGGGGTTTACTTCATGTTTGTGTTTTATATAAATGAATGTTTCCAGAATGTGGAACTTTGATTTCCTCAATTGTTATTGAAACCGTTGGGCTAAACCACTGGACCGCACAACTGAACCAAAAGCTGGCTGCCAAAAGAGTCAAGGTATTTTGGCAGCATTCGACTCATAAAGCTAGAGAGACTGCCATGGCTGCGTTAGTATAAACGTCAAGCCAAAATACGGGCGTTATGGAAAAAAACCGCACATCTGCTCGCGTTATATTTAAACACCCCTGCCAAGAACTGGCCATTCATTAGACATGAAAGGATTTTCAGTAAACATAACTTAAGAAGCAAGGAGATTCGTCAATTATATTATAAGCATCATAACAGTCGTTTAGAATGACGCCAATTTTATGTTGCAGCGAAACCAAAAAGCACCCATGGCACGTAGACACCGGGCAACTCAAGATTTTATAGAACCCGCATCACAGGACAAACTTCAATTGACATTATTTACTTATACCTATAAGGTCAAGTCCGCAATTATATAAAGCAAAACCAACATCCCTTCTGGCAGCAATCGTATACCGGTTCAAGTTGCCGACGCAAGATGTAGCAGTCCTTAACTGCATTCACTAATCCACGGTCAGGTTTCCCCGACCAATAATACAGAGTTGTGACATAAATGCCCAGATTAAATATAAAAGCAGACATTCGTCTTCATTGCCTTATATAAATAAACAATCAAATAAGCCGGGACTGTTTTTTTTAATCTATACAAAAGATTCACTTTCAATTAGTTACCTGAATCTCACTTGAAACCTATGTCTATAAAGTGAAATTAATCTATATACTTTTGTGCAGATTTAAAAGCATATTAGACGAAATGTCATCTTCCATGACAAATCTTGAAACAATTAAAACCCATACCCTAAACACCATGCCGAATGCTGTCAAAATACCTTTAGCTTTTTGGTAGGATGCTTTTGGTCTAGTTGAATATTCCAGCACGAAAACATCGAAAAGTTTGCTGATTCCAAAAGCATACCAAACGAATTGGCATCTTCCATGACAATTCTTCAAGCAATTAAAACCAAAAAGATAATGAATAAACTTGCATCAGTTCAGGTTAGAAAAAACTAAAGTATTGTGCATAAGAATGAAAATCCTTTTAACCCTCTTCTTTTGTTAACCATAAGATCAAATTTCAAAAACAATAAAAAAACAAAAAAAACCTTTACGCAGAGGGTCGTCACTTTTGTTTTAAAACCCCAGAGGTTCATCATCATAGACGTACAACCAATTTTAACCTTTATACAACGCCAATTTTGAATAGCCAGAAACATATGTGATTGTTACTGTGAACGTTACAATCAATCAATTCATCTTTAAAAAGAATAACAAATCCAAGATAATATAATTGATTAGTACCTGATCCATATCGTCGGCCATTTAGAACCGCCACCGGTCACCGGTGTCGTCAATAATTTTCCCCTAATTTGTTGAAAAAACCAAAACGAGGGAGCAACTTCAGTGCGTGCGGAAGGATCGAGAATAGAGGGAAAAAAAGACTGGAGGACAAAATATATATCCAAAAAAGCTTTGTCTTGGGCGAAGTGATGAACAGTAAGTGGGCAGGAACAATGTGACGATGACAGTACTTGTAGCTATTTTAAACAGTGTAAAACGGTGCATAATACGTCGTCGTTTATTAAAGTTATAATGAGTAATGCTTAATACAGTTTCACCTTGTGATTTATCTGTGCGTTATGGCTCATATTTCTATATTTGTAAGTTGTCTTACCCTCCCTGTTGCTTTTCTTTGTTAGTTCTAGACTCACAATCAACTGGGAATGAGCTGGAAAAGTGACATAAGAGACGGATCATAATGTGTAAAAGTGTAAATGTTCATTATGTTATCATATTTTTACTTAGAGTAAATTACATCGTTCGTCTTTATGGTTTGCGTTGACCGTAGCATGTAATCTTTTGATCGAAAAAATGCACGTCAGTAAGTGGCAACCGTTTTCTGTCATTTGTCCCTCATTCTAATGGCCTTCACTAACTTCCGTTAAAGTCACCACACTTGAGGGTATTCTCATCTTTTTAAATCAGCACTCGAGGATTAAGTAGTCATTTTGCTACCATTGATGTGACTAACCCCTACCTAGTTTCAACATCATCATCTTACTATGACTTCATGCAACCAAAATCAAAACTCAAAACATTTAAATTGAAATAAAGACAAAAACTCAACTAAAATAAATAATTTCATCATCATCCACTTTCAATTGAACAAAAACCCACATGCGATTCATCTTCTCTTCTCTGACAACATTATGACAAACCTATAACGAATCCAAATAAACAAAAGAACAAATTGAACACATTTTGAATTGTAATATTCAAGATCCCCACTCGGTGGTCAGCAATTTTGAGCCGGATGCTATTACATGGGTATGTTTTAATGGCAGAGGTTTTGTGCGTGTTAAATCGACACTGACGATAATGGATGCAAGTGGCAAGTTGAGCTAATAATTTATAGGTATTAGATCTACACTAACGGTAGGCGGCTAAGGCTTTTACAGTGCCATGAAATCAATGGAATTGTCATTGGAATTTTATAGTAATATTAATTTTATAACATTTCACTTTGTATGAAAGTAATTAAATGGTGATTGATTTTGTTCGAATAATGTGAATTATTCATCTTTAATTCTGGTGGAATTCGTGGTGATAATGGTGCTAATAACTATGATGGTCGTGGATGGTGGTGTAAGTGGTGTGTGCTTTTGTTGAGGTGGGGGTTTTAATCATATATTTAAAGTGGTGGTGGTCAGATATGGGACATGAAATGGAAAAGATGGCGACGATGATGGTAGGGGGAGGGGGTTGAACTTTAAAGATGAAAATGATGATAAAGGGTGTGTGGGGGGAGAGGTAGTAGAGGTTTTACTGTTATTTTTTATTTGTTAATCTTTAAAAGAAAAGAAAAGAAATATTTACCATTATATTCTCATTTGGATATCAAGTGGAGTGATTTAACGGCTGTTAACAAGGATCGCTAAAGTGAGGGACAAACGACACAAAATGTTTGTCACTTAAGAACGGACGATGCATTTTGTTGGTCAAAAGACGAAAGGCTGCGATCAATGCAAACCATAAGGACAAATGGTGTAACTCTTTTTTTTTGAACGGCGGAATTTATTGAAACAAAAAGACTAGCAAGAAGCTAGAAATTACAAAGTAACAAGATGCGGGGTTTTAAGCCAATCACCAACTAAAGATTTTTACATTTATTGTTTACACAAATGAAGGATCGGGTGACTACCTCAATCAAATATAAGCGCATATCAAAGGATGCAAGCCGAACCAAAAATGTTTCTTGTTACGGAAACTCACAATGTACCACCACAAGACATAACAACGCCTTTTCGAACAAACTCTTTATGTTTAGAATGAAGACGGATACTCAACAAACCATTTAAAAATTCATCTAAGAGGAAACCATCAGACATCAAGATCCCACCAAAGCAAAACCTTGCGAAAATCATAAGATGAAACCACTTCCATTGTCATTCCAGAACCGAATTGTTACCCCGATTGCCAATCTTTCTGTGAATGAATTCATCAAATCAGTCTCCTGCCTTGAATATGTTGAACCTCCTTGTTACGATATCAACCATAGTTGGTTGGTGGCTTCGAAATGTTACCAATCTTCCGTCTTCTCCATTGGTATTCCTCTTTATAATTTGGTCCAAAAAGCTTGGATTGTGTGTGCAGAACGCCAAACCCATTTGAATAAAGAGCTCTATTAAGAGCGTTGCAAATGAAACTCTTTATAAGACCTTCCCTTTTTTAGAAGCCAAAACTTTATTCCATTTAACCCATAGTGGCTTCTTTCCGTTATGCTCGATACCATTAAAGAAATGACATCTAATGGATTCCATATTGAGAAGAACCTTCGCTGGAACTTTAAATAAGACATTGGTCTAATGCAACGAACTAGGACGGATTTCGAAGTGTTTGCACACTTCCCCCGATAGATAAGGGTCTTCAACTTTTTTCATTTAGATAAATGAGTTGTAAAATTATTATTGACAATCAGCTACACGAATTGAATTCGAGACATAAGGCAGCCAAACTTCTGGAACCTAAATACGAGTGAAAGGCACTTGAAGAATTTTACAACACCATTTTCTTTGCTTCCTGAATCCACCTTGACACTAGAAATCGAAATCCCCCATGAGTTTACTTTTTAGCATGTTTATCCGTCATCCGAAGCGTGATAAAACAGTCCAACACACGAAGGAATAGTATCAAATATTAGCTTGCTCTATATGACCATGAAAACCGGGGGGGCGTCCATCCGCTAGAAAAGATGAGAAACTTGAAGAGAGAACCAAACCTGAATACCTCTAAATAAACTTGCGTCCACACACTCTTTGCATCGAGATATGTAGACTCTCCATGATCAAAGAAACAGCGAATGGCGAGATGGATCACCTTGCTTTAGGCTTAAGGAACTGAAAATTCCTTAGAGGATACCATTCACAAGAACCGAACCTCTTTAGAAGAGAGTAAAGCAATTTTAGATCCCAACCACACAACTTATCAACAAATTCTCGAACCTTTTAAAACGTCATCCAAGGAATACCTAATCGGACCGAATCATATGCCTTTTCGAATTCATACATTAAATATCATAGTATGCTTATTTTTCTTCTTAACTCCCATTGAAATAACTCATTTAAATGAAATGGACATCTAGAATCTTGCGTTTCGAACAAAAGCTGATTTGACATGATACTAAGTTTTTTTTCCAAAACACCACAAACGGTTTGCCAAAATCTTGGCAAATAATCTTGTGTTCTTTTTTATAATACATTTCTCAATTAAAGTGATAGGTCTGAAATCTTTCATCATTTTAGCCTCTTGAGTCTTTGGGATTAGAGTGATAAACGATGAGTTGCTACCTTTAGGAAATTGCCCATGATTGAAGAAGTATAACACGCCTCTACCACGTCATTTTTCCAGAAAATGTATCCAATATCGACGATAGAAGCCAATGTAAAACCATATGGTCCTAGAGGGGCGATTTTTCAAACCCCACATCCTAACCGCTTTCTTGATCTCTCTCGAGTAAATGCAGGTTTTTGACTTGATTTTCTCAATTCTATTTTGTAAGTTTCTATTATGCTTTGAGTTTTAAATATGATATTTTGTGATCAACCCTTTAAAATATTGCATGTATTACTTTTATGATTAAACAAACTATCTTATACAAATGATATGAAAACACTGCCATTCAATAGAATAATTGGTTTGAGTTTTTTAGAAACTAATTAAACCTATTCACGTTCGTTGTTGTTTGTTAATTTATTTACACATGTGACTCTTTAATGAATCATTTCTTTCAAGATCCCCATGATTCCATGGGTCTAACATGACCAAACTATCTGCGGTTAAGCCACTTTGGCGATTTGATTGTTTTCCTTTGTGATGAAGATGGTAATATATCTGTAAGTACTACAAACATTGTTTACAAAGAAGTACTTCAAGGCCTTTGATCAAACTTTGAAGGTCCTAGCTTTTACTGATTGGATCTTTGCAACCTATAAAGGATGATAGCCAAGATGTATAAATACACACGACTATGTAGAAACAATGACTATGAATACAATGTGTTAATGCGGAATCTTAACACAGGTACTAAGAAGAACAATGAACAACTGAATAACAACTTTATTAAAGTGTTCTTGAGGATTACAGATTGCTAACTATGATATTGTATATTCTGTATGATCTTGTGTAGAACTATATATTTGCTAACTATGCCTAGGGTTCCTTTTATATCATAAGGATAACCCTAAAAGGCTTACATATCTTTCTGACAAATATCTCAAAAATATCTTTTAAATATCTTTTAAATATCTTGTCATCGGTACTAACTAATTTACTACTAACGGTACTAACTAACTAACAGTACTAACTACTTTGTACTGTCGGTACTAAGTATAACTGTCGGTACTAACTATTTGTACTGTCGGTACTAAGTTAAGAAAACATTATTCCTAACAATCCTCCCTTAAACATGAATGTTAAACTATTTTAACTTCATGTTTCTTCAATCCTTTAAGAACTTGATGCACAGAGGATGTATCCAAACATTCTTTATCTTTTCTTAATCTTGTACTCTCTATCCTTCTTTAGCAGCATCTTTGTCTTGTCAGCAAATCAGCAACATCTTTTCAGCTACTCAGCAACATCTTTGTACCTACAATCCAACTAAGTTGGCTTTGTAGTTTTTGGCAAACTACCAGCCATTAACGGATTTGATGTTCCTTTACCAGTAGCCGTTTGCTCTGGGATAGATAACTCTTCATCTAAGAATATGGTGAGTTACTTACCATACAGTTTTTGGTAAACTGTCAACCATCAACGAATTGATTGTCTTTACCAAATATACCGTTTGAGTTTGGACTAGCCATGCTACATTGTCATATAACATGGTGCATTGATAAACCATATAGTTTTTAGCAAACTATCAGCTATCAACAGATTTGAGTAGTCTTTACCAAGAACTGTTTGATCTTGGACTAGCCAACTCTTTACCAAGAAGCAAGGTGAGTTGATTACCCTACAATTTTTGGTAAATTGTAAACCATAAACGGATTTGAGAAGTCTTACACCCCAAGCTCCTTTGCTTATTGGACTAGCCAATTCTTATGCCCGTTTAAGCATGTGAAGTTGATAACCATTTGTTTGGGTGGTTAGCCAACACTCAATCCCTTCTCACTTCCATCAGTCTTCTTCTTTAGATTCTAAATCAGCAAGTACCTTTTTGATAAATCTTATCAATTCTAATGCCATAGTACTTTCTTCTTCAGACTCTAATTTTAGCTTTAACATTTGCACCACTATTTCCTTCTTCAAAGGATACTTCTTTTCTATTAGCATGTGAATGACTAATCCTTCTTCAGTCATCAAAGTGTGTACCCCTGAGGAACTGTGCAGCTTCCAACTGATTACATTCCATTTATGCTGTGAGTTCCAAAACTCATCTTGTTCATCTGGTTTGAACAAAACCATCAAATCTCCCCAAAGAACTCTTTCAAAACCTTCAGGCATTTCATCTTGGTATTTATCCATTACCAGTTGATACACAGCATTTAAATCTTCTCTATCAAATATGGACAATACTGTTGTCAGAGTACTAAAGTATCTCTTCTGTCCATTACTCCTAGTCACCACATTTAAATTAATATCCTCAATAGGTTCAGCTTGATCAGGTTGTGGTTTAGTTCCAAGACACCACCTCCGCCATACACCACCTCCGCCATACACCACCTCCGCCATACACATCCTCCGCCATACACCACCTCCATCCGACACCCCCGCCATTATCCCTGTTACCACAGCCGTGGCCACCACGGTTGACATCATCATCATCATCATCCTAACCCCACCACACCCACGCCATCACCCCCGCTGTCACCATGACAGTGGGTGTGTTTGGGTTCGGGTTTGGCATGGGGGTTGGTTTAAAGTTATAATAGCGGTGAAGGGGGGGTGTCATGGTGGTTTCGGTGGTTAAACACCTCCACCGGGGAGGGGGTGCTTGTTTGTTGTTTGGTTGTTCGGTGCAAGGCAGCCGCAGGGGGGAGGTGTCAGGTCAGCCAAGGGGGGGGGGGGGTTTGGTTGGGTGGCAGCCGCCAAGGGATGCGTTTGGTTGGGGCTGTCACCGCACAAAAGGGGCTGTTTGGTTGGGTGGCAGCCACCACACAGCCACTACAGCGGGGTCCGTTTGGTTTGTAACAAATTAGGGCCCGTTTGGTATAGTGGCAGCCAAACGGGGGTGTTTGGTTCGGATTAAGCACAACTAGGGCGCGTTTGTTTCGCGGGTCAGTCGACTAGGGTGCGTTGGGTTTATAGCAATTAGGGGTGTTTGTTTTGAGTTTGGCACGAGTAGGGTGCGTTTGGTTTTGGTTATAAACGGGTAGGGTGCGTTTGGTTATTAGTGACAAATAAGGGGGCTGTTTGGTTTAAGGGATAACACCAAGTAGGGGTGTTTGGTTTG
>BQNB010106073.1:0-20877 GCA_026074375.1 Tanacetum coccineum | reverse complement strand
GAATTTTTTATGTATTTTTGAATTTTTTATGATTTTTCTAAGATTTAATGATTTATCAAAAATAAACTTTTTCTAAAAATTAACACTAAAATTTTTCTTTTATTTTTCAAAAATACTAGATTTAAAATGAAAATTAATGCAAAAAGAATTTTAATTTTTCAACTATTTTTCTATTTTTTATGATTTTTCTAAGAAAAAGTAATTATCTAAAATCTATTTTAATTTCTAAAAAATACAACTTTAATGAGAAAAATATAGAAAAATGCTTTTTATAAACTAATTAAGTGCAGAAAAATTATAGAACAAAAAGCCCTAATTTTAAAACCTCAATTGAACCCTAATTTGTCCAATTAAAACTAAACCCTAATTTTATTTAAACTAAATTCTAAAATATTAAAATTATTTTATTTAATAAGAAGAACAGGGTAGAAATTGAAAGATAGTAAACTACAGGGTAGGCGGGCTAAATTTGGCAAATTTACACCATAGAGAAAACGGGTACCCTTGTAGTTTAAGAAAAGTACTAAACAGACCCTAGCTTATTTCCTATTTTTGGCTTATTAAATTTTGAGAATTAGCAAAAACTTAAAACTACAAAGTTGCTTAACAGCTTATTCTAAACAACTTTAATAAAGGCAATATGAACTTTTACCCAAAGAATAAGCTGAAAAATAAGCTGTAAGTTGCTGTTTACAGAAAGTGCTTGTTTGCTAACTTTTTAGGATTTTTGCTTATTTTGAGCTTAATAATTGATAAAAGCTGAAACTAAAAGCTGCTTATTGAAGATTAAGATGTGTATTAAAAGAATCTAAACTAATAATAACCTGTGTTTAACAAATTTAGAAAGAAAATGAAAATGAAAAGTAGCAAAGTTCTAAGTGAACTGTTTTTAAGCTTTTTACTTATAAGCTAAAAGGCTTATTTTTGGACCTTTGGTGCTGATTTTTTGAAAATAAGCTACTCTAGTAGAGTGAGTTCTACTTAGGTAAAAGGTTTTATAAAACTCTACAAGGAAATGAGAAAAATCAAAATGGAAAAGTGGCAAAAATTATGCTAAATTGAAGTGTGCACTTGCTGGTGCACTTTGCAGCTGATGCAAATGGTAATGCACTTGAGATGCAGGCTAGAATTTTCAAACTAATACTACACTAAATGCATTAAGTGGACACAGCTAAACTTTAAACTATAAGTTCCTTTTAAGTTCCTAAAATCTAAACCTATTACAACTTAAATTTGCCCTGGTGCTGGGAAAAAGATTTTAAATGCTAAACTTGGTATTTCAACCAACTAAACTCTAAAACCTGTTTTAAATCTTGTTATATGACTAAACTTAGCTAAGTGAAATGCTATGACAGGTTTAGATTGACTTTAACAAGTCAAACTCACTAAATCCAAACACTACCTTAAGTAAACTGTCAAGAACAAATTACATCTAAAATCTATAAAAGAGCTAAAACAACCTAAACTCTATATCTACTTCTATTTGTGCTGGATTATTAGAGCTGATTAAGCTATGAGAAGCCTAGCTTATTTATGAAAATAAGCTAGTTTCTCTATGTAGCTTTTACACTATGTTAGACAGAATTTTTAGAAATGAAAGATCTATTGATAACTAAACTATCAAAACTCAAACAGAATGAGAAAAACACTAATCAAGCTTAGTCAAACATTTATGAACTCAAATGAATAAGCTAATAAGCAAATGATAAACTGAAATTAAGCTGTAATGAAATAAAAATGATGAAACCTTTATTTTGTAGTCTCAGGATCAAAGGTCACTCTTGTAGAGTGAGTGACCTCAAATTAAGCACCTAAATGGCTCCCTAACCTCTAGACCAAAGAGCATTAAGCTCATTAAGCTGAAATTTGGCTTATTTCTCCTTTAGGCTTCCAAAATGAACTCAAATTAATTCAAGTAATCATGCTTAGATGTAAATGAGTAAACTAAGTAAATGAAAGCTTAAAAAACAGTATTTAACTAAAATCGAGCTTATGAGAAAGAATAAGCTCAAATGAGCTTATTAAGAGCTTATTTGCTAAATTCGACTTGAATATGAAATCAAAGTAGCCAAATACTTGTGAAATGAGTTAATATCAATAGAATTGTTGAGTACAAGTTGAAAAGAAAGAGTACAATAGTACAAGAGCTTAATTGCTTAAAGTAAGGTTTAAATTGCTTAAAAACAGACAATTACAAAGTAAAATTTTTAAAACTAAAACTACTACTGAAAAATGATGTCCTAACACTCTATTTATAGAGGAGAAGTGAAGAGAGGGAAGATTTCTAGAATGATCCTTTTAAATCTCAATCGTTGATCTCTTATAAGCAAATATGAGCCGTTTGATCAATTGAGTGAGGTGTCTTGGCCAATAGGGTGTTTACACGTGTTGGTTGTTGATTGGGGAAGGTGTATGAACGAGTTTTATAAGAGAAAAGGGAGCGGGGTGTGGGCAATTTCGAAGTTGGGCTGTGGGAATTTTTGGCGGGAAAAGTTGTTACGGCAGTTAGGTTGTTGCGAGAAAGCCGCTTATTGTTTGAATCTTTGGAGACTTAACACTTTGAGCCCCTGCGTTTCCATTCGCCCAATCTAGTTATAAACAAGGTTTGTAATTGGCAGAATGAGTCCTTGTGGTTCTTTCTCTCTTTCTTTCTTCTTTATTAACAACTTTTCTCTTTTGCACTTTAGCCCTTGAAACTTCGCACACTTGACATAACTAGCCCCTTGACTTTATTTTGAGGTCCTTGACTTCATTGTTTCTTTCTTTGACTGTGTCGGGCTGATCCGGCTGTGATCTCTGACTGAATTCTCACTCTTGCTCTTGACTCTTTGTCTTTTTCCCGTTTCTTGTCGATTTTTGATCGTTTTTGCTTCTTTTTGTCTTTTCAATCCTTTCCTGCACAATTGGACACAAAAGCACACATTTTCTATTCTTCTGGCATTTTATTGGCTTTTATTTGGCAAAATCCCGGGTATTTATATGTACAATTTAGCAAATATCATAGTTGCAGAGGGCAGAGGGGTGAAGAAGACACGAAAATGGCAAAATGGCGCCAAATTCATTTTTCGTATTTGTATCTTTGTTTTGGGTAACAGGGGTGAAAGGTTTGGGAGTTAGCCAAGTTTGGCCCCTTAACTCATATATGTATATTGCAGTGACAGTCCTTGTGTTGTAAAGTATTTTGGGAATTGGCAAGTAAGGTCCCTCAAGTTGTATTATGTTATTGCACAAATAGTCATTAAACACTAACGGGGTTAATGGTTTAAGGGACTTGGGCCTAACTGTAGTTAGTGGGATTTGGGCTTAGTCTTTGTTTTGGGTCGTGTGTATTACAAAAAGGGGACTTGGGCTTTTTTATAAGGCTTAAGTCTTATAAAGTCTTCATAATGTTTAAATGGGCTGACCCGGCCCACTAGACAGATACGGGTTGGCCCATTTAACATTTCTTCGATATCGGCTCCGCCTTTGACTTTGACTTTGACTTTGTGGGGGTTGATTTTTTGTTGACTTTGATTTTTTTGACTTCTCACTGTCTCTTCCATTCCGTGCTCGGTTTTTATCCGTTTTGGCTTCGATTTTGTCCTTTTCTTGATTATCCGTTACCTGCACAATATAAGTGAAAACATACAAATACAATGTATTTTTGGTACGTTTTTGGTCATTTAAGCTCGTTTTATTAGGAAAATGGTATGTGTAATTAAGCACATACCACTTTCTACCACGAGTCTTACTAATTTTAGGTCCTCTAATTAGTCCATAGTGATTGTCTAAAATAAAGTTTCCTCAAAATATTTGTACATAAACTTTATGAATAAAACTTTCAACACAAGTTAATTCATAAACTAAACATATAAATTAATTAGTACTTATATTAAGTGTGTACTTTCATTTTAAGTATTTTTTGACCTTATGATTATAAAATTTCGAAACCCTGTATGACTTAATTATTCATAAGTTCATTATATACAAACTAGGTGGCTGAAACACATATATATCAAGTATGTAAACATGTAAATGAATGAATGAAAATGTTAAAGCTCAAATAGACCTTATAGATATGTAGGAGGAGGATGAACACAAGCTTACAATTAAGCTTAAACCTTAGAAATCAAACCCAAGATCAAAACCCTAATGAGAAAACCCTAGAAATCTCCTTGCTATAACCCTTGTTAAACCACAACCTAAGCTTCCAAAAATCAATTCTTAAACACCTTAGATATGCTTTACTAAACATTGCTAGAACCATTTGTAGCTTTGTAGAACTAAAAATCTATATAAAACCTAATAAAATGTTGAGTGAGCCATAAAGATTTTAGTGTGTAAGGAGAGAGTATTTTATCTCTTGTAGTGAATGATTTGAGAGTGTAAAGTTAAATGATTCCTAGGACCTTCTTTATGTAGTAAGTGTTAATGTGTAGTAACCTTAAACTAACCATGGTGAGCTAGTTGGTTAAGGGTACATTGTGTAAGTGCTCTCCTCCTCCCTAGGAGGAGGGAGATGCCTTATGAGAGGGGGGAGGGTACACTAGATTGGACAATTACTAGAAACTTGCATCCATGGTACTTGGTTGAGTTAAGAAAGCATACTAGTGGATTAAATTGTTTATTTCTTGTATAAATCCCTTATATACGGGTTTAAGTAATATAAGGGTAGGAAATGAATTAATTTTTATGTATTGGGTATAAAAGTGGGTATTTGTTTGTGTATAGATAGGTATTGGTGCTTTCGGGTATGGCCTATATAGTAATTTATTGTGAAACGTAAGTTTCTACCATTACCCAATAGTGAAAAATAAGCATAGGATAAAAGTTATAAATTATACCTCTTAATATTTATATCACACCACTTGCCTTGACTGTAAACTGTAACTTGTTTTGGTGTCGTTTACGTTGAATGTTGATTTTTAGTTTAGCGATTTTACATTTTTACGATAACATTAAAAGCACCGTCCCAAGCGTCATCCAAACTCATAAAAAATAAATTTGGTAATAAATGAGTCGGAAAATGACCTAAAATAAACGGATTGTTTACAGTCTTCCACCCCAATCCCGCTCTCCCCCGTCTCCCGCAACATTATCGCAAGGCTCAAGATGAGACACTTGTTGAGGGTTCGGTTTTTGTGAAGAGTTGTGGATACTTCTTCCGGAATTGATCTTCACGTGCCTATGTGAACTCAAGACCTCTCCTGAAGTTCCATCGAACTTTTATGATGGGGATACGGCTTTGCTTTAACTGCTTCACTTCACGATCTATAATTCCCACTGGTTCTTCAACAAAGCGGAGTTTATCATCAATGTGTATTCCATCTAACGGGATTACTAACGGTTTGTCGGATAAACACTTCTTTAGATTGGATACATGAAACGTGCTATGAACCCTGTTTAACTGTTGAGGTAGTTTGAGTCTATAAGCAATGGTTCCCACTTTGGCTAACACCTTGAAAGGTCCAATATATCTTGGGTTCAACTTCCCTCGTTTGCCAAAACGTACGACCCCTTTCCAAGGTGATACTTTTAACATAACTCGGTCACCAACTTGAAATTCTAAAGGCTTACGCCTCACATCGGCGTAACTTTTCTGGCGATCACTAGCAGCTTGAATTCTTTGCTTAATTTAGACAATATTCTCGGTTGTCTCATGAATAAGTTCTAGACCGATGAGCTGAGTGTCTCTGACCTCGGCCTAACAAATAGGTGATCGACACTTTCGACCATAAAGTGCCTTAAATGGGGCAGCTTTAATACTAGTATGATAGCTATTGTTGTATGAAAATCCGATCAGCGGTAAGTGTCCTTCTCAACCATTCCCGAAGTCTATCATGCAAGCGCGTAACATATCTTCTAATGTCTGAATGGTCATTTCGCTTTGCCCATCAGACTGTGGATGGTTTATGCTCGTACTATATCAACTGAGGTTACCCATTAGCCATTCTGAAATGACCTCCAAAAATGTGACGTAAACCTAAGGTCACGATCACAAATGATCAAGACTGGTATTCCATGTCTCGTGACTACTTCTTAAGTCTAGTCTTGCTAGTTTGTCCATAGGGTTATTTTCCCTCATCGGTAAAAAAAATGTGTAGACTTGGTGAGTCGGTCTACAATTACCCATATGGTATCGTTTCCACTTTGCGTTCTTGGGAGCTTGGTAACAAAATCCATAGTGATATTGTCCCACTTCCATTGAGGAAACCAATAAGCCAGATGGTTTTTGGTGTTTGGCTTTGACTTTTAAACATGTCAAACACTTGCTAACATTGGTGGCAATGTCGGATTTCATGTTAGGCCACTAGTATAATTGCTTCATGTCTTGGTATATTTTATCGAGACTCGGATGAAAAAAATATTTTGACTTGTGAGACTCATGCATAATCAGAGTCCCTAGATCACCATAGCACGACAACCAACTTCTGTTATTCAAACACAGTTTTTTGTCCGCACGCGGTTCAAATTTCTCCTTCCTAGATTTTCTTGGGTCTTTCGAATTTTCAATCAGCATACCTCCCACATCTTCAGACTTGAGGTTTTCTGGTTTTCTTTCCTCAGTCTGAGCCTCCAGAATCTTCTTGGGAAGATCCAAACCAATAGTCATAACTAAGGCTCAAACCTGTAATGGCTTATTTTGTTCTTTCCTGCTCAATGCGTCAGCCACTACATTTGCTTTCCCAGGGTAATAACGAATCTCACAATTTTAATCACTGAGCATTTTCAACCAATGACGTTGTCTCATGTTCAATTCCTTCTGGTCAATGATGTGTTGTAAAATATTGTGGTCGGTGAACATGGTACACTTTGTCCTATACAGATAGTGCCTCCAAATCTTTAGAGTGAATACTACTGCGCCCAACTCCAAATCATAAGTTGTATAATTCTTCTCATGAATTTTCAATTGTTGTGATGCATAACCAATCACCTTTTCTCTTTGCATTAGCACATCGCCCAAACCTTTGATTGAAGCATCATAGTAAACGATAAAGTCTTCGCTTCCGTCGAGTAAAGCTAGAATTGTTCAGCTACCCACAAACTTCCTGCTTTATCAATTGGAAAGCTACTTCTTCCTTGTCACCCCAATCAAACTTAACCTTCTTTTGAGTAAGCTTGGTCATTGAGTTGGCGATCTTTAAGAATCCTTCAATGAATCTTCGGTAATAACCGGCAAGACCTAAAAATTGACGAATCTCTATTGCAGTCTTAGAAAATTGCCAATCTTTAATTGACTCAATCTTGGCGGGATCCACACGAATACCCTGACTGTCAATCACGTGTATGAGGAACTGTACTTTTGGAATCCAAAATTCACACTTAGAAAATTTTGCATACAACTCATCTTTCTTAAGCAATTCCAAGATTAACTTGAGATGTTCTTCGTGCTCATGCTTGTTCTTCGAATAGATCAGAATATCGTCAGTAAAGGCAATCATGAATTTATTCAAATTTAGATCCGCTTGACAACCATTCATGAGGTCTATAAGCTACCAGTCGTGTGCGTTAGTTCGAACAAACGGAATAACTTGAAATTCTAATGTCCATATCGTGTTCTGAAAATCGGTGTTTGGGATTGTCTCTCTTCACAAAACCTTAGTCAGTGATAACGTCACACCAACCGTCCTTCAGGTTCGACCTTCGAGTATACACTCGATCCTTAAAGTTGATTGAACAAATCATCAATTCTTAGAAGCGGATAATGGTTCTTCACCGTTAGCTTATTTAATTCTCGGTAATCAATGCACATCCTGAATGATCTATCCTTTTTTTGCACAAACACTCTCACCGCTCCAGACCCCCCAGCATCAAACCCGCGTGAGGAAATGGGTCATATGGAAGACTTTGTAGGAAGTTCTTTTAGGTTGGGTCAGACACATTCTTCTACTTCACGGACCACCGGCTCGCTAATCGATAATGCGACCTTGGCTACAGCGCCTGTGCGACCAACCCCACTGCGCCTCTCTCCACATAAAGCCGGTTAGAAATTTCATTGTTGGGTTGATGGAATACACACGAAACCCGTCCCTTGGGATAACTTCACCTTGGGAAATCTATAAAAACCTCTGGTTTGTCATCCCAAGGTAGCTTACTGTCTAGGACATTCTCTCTGCCTACAACTCGACATTACACGTTTGGTACGTTTATCAGCAGTTCTGTTGGCTAGGACATAGTTAAAGTATACATACTAAGTTACGTCTGGCCTGTTTACCTATCACGTCTTCGCTCTCTCGCCCCCGCCACCTTGTTAGTCTCTAGTTCCTAGTCTAAGTACTGCTCTTACTGTCATACACCAGAACTCCAGTTATATTAGCCTCATCTTAGCGACTTTTCATTAGGCACAGCATATCTCTAGGAAAGGACTCCCTCGGAATTACCTCCACACCCGTTCCTCCACTCCCTCCCGCCGCTCGCTCGGATCATGCCCGCCCTCTCTCTCGGGTCCTGACTCCGCTCGCGCTGTCTCTTCAATAGGAAACTACCAGTCCGCCCGGCCCACCCTATACTGCGCGCCGCGCGCGCGCTCTCGCACACCCCCCTCTCACCCTTTTCTCACGCTCTCTATCACACTCAGCAATAGCTCCGAAGCTTAGTTATACCAATTGTTTTCTAGTACTTGTGTTAAGATTCCGCATTCGCACATAGTATTCATAGTATTGTATCTCTATAGTTTGATTTGGATTTATTCAAGTCAGCTATTGTGCTTACAAAACGGCTAATCTAGATCTAAGACTTTGTAGGACCTATAAGTGTCATCAGGAGCCTTAGAGGACTCTGAATAAGAAGAATCACAAGTACAAAACAATCTCTTTTAAGATCTAGAAAAAAGTCTCTCAACCATGCTAATGTCTGATTACTCCAGCATCTTAGTGATGATGAAACATCATACCATGTAGATAGCATCAGACAGTGGTACTGCAAGCAAAATAAACCAAAAACAACAACAACAACAACTACTCTACAACAAACTTCTATTTCACAATATCAAAACTCCCAATTCTGACGAGGAGAGTATGATATATGGGCTATGGATGATGGCATTACCTTGAATATATTAGAAATGATGTTTGGAAGGTAATTTAGAATGGAAATTTAAAGAAGAGAATCTCAACTGGAAAAAATGGTGTTGTTAGAATACTTCCACCAGTATCTGTTGCAGAAATTTATGCTGTTGAAAAGGAGAGGAAGGCCAGAACCATCTTACTTATGGCAATTCCAAGGAACATTGAGAGGATTTAAAGGAAATGGATGATGCAAAGGAAATTTGGGAAGCCATCAGGACTAGTTTGGAGGTAATTAAAGCAATTTAAAAGAAGATGTAAGAAAGATGTTCTAAAAACAACAGTTTGAAGCTATGTTCTATTATCCAGTTCAGAAGGGTTGGAATAAAAGGATATGATAGGCTCCAACAAACTACTCTTACAGTTGGAAGCCCATGGTGGTGAAGTATCAACTGAGGATGCAAATCACAAGTTTCTCAGATCTTTGCCCCCAGCTTGGTCAAATCTGGCATGACAATGTTGAATAAACCAAATGTTGACACTTTGTTATTGAATGACTTGTTAAAACTTTGGGTTTTTGAGCACGAACTCACAAGCTCCACGGAAATCATTTGCAAGTGCTCAAAAACATTGCTTTTCTTTCACACAGCAAGAGCAGCACTAACAAGGTTAAGTCTGGTCATACTAGTGCCTACAGTACTTATACACCTACGTCTTCAAACAATATTTAAGAAAGAGAAGTTCCTGTTGGTTTTGCTGATGAAGTTATTTATTCACTCTTTGCCAAACAATCTGAAGATTTGGACTTACTTCATGAAGACCTAGAATAAATTGATGATGTGGACTTGAAGAGATGGAATAAATGGCAAGATAGCAATATGATTGCTATTCGGAGATGAAGAAGTAGTTTTATAGAAGACATGGAAGAAGAGTCAGGATTTGATGGAAACAAATTGTTGGTTTGACAAAAAGAAGTTGAATGTTTCAAATGTACACAACTCTGGTCATTTTGCTTAGAGAATGCAATCCAAGGGGACAAATGATGGAAAGAAAAGAGACTCCTTTTATCAAGATCAAGGAGCTGGAAAGAAAGAGCAGAATCAGAACTGTTTGCTGACTATGGATGATGGTGTTGTCAATTGGGGAGAACATACAGTAGAGGAAGAAGAGACAAATCATGCACTCATGGCAATCAACTCAAATAATGAGGTATCTTTATGTTCTAAAACTTGCATTGATTCATATAACCACAGATTTCAAATACTGTTGTTTTTTGATTTGTTAAATGAATTAGTTAGGTGAACAAGAAGCAAAAATACTTGCCTATACTCTAGCTGTTAAGAAATTAGAAGCTCAAATTGTTACTTTTCAAAAGCAGCAATTATCTCTAAATGAACAGCTTACATTTCAAGCAAATGAAATATATGCAAAAGATGAAAAGCTTAAAAGATATAGGAGAATAGGAATGAAAGCTGTAAAAGAAAAGGAACAATTGAAGAAAACAGTAGATTCATGGAAGGATTCTTCTAAAAACCTTTGGAAATTAATTGATTCTGGTATGAGTTCCACTAGTAAAGTTGGCTTAGGGTATGAAATAAAATCAAACAATGAGGTTTTAAGCTTATGAGGAAGAAATGAAATCGATCTTGTGTTATGTGTACATAAAGAAGACTATATTAACAACCTATGTATTGTGATTAAAAAAGACTAATAGTTTCAATAGGAGTTCCAATTCCATTAAACTGGAGGAACTATTCTCCTAAATCACCAAGAGGAAACTTGATGATTCTTCTGTATGTGACAGTAAATGGGACCTCCAAAAGCCTGAAGTTAGAGCTAGGGATGTCAAACTCCTATGTGATTCCCTACCTGTACAATCAAATGGACAGTGTGAAAGATCTTGTGGAAATAACCTCTAAGCCCTCTTCCGAGTCGAAGTAGAAAAGTATAAATGTTTACCAAATGAAATGTCTCGTTTAAGTCTGTAATAAACTAATGAAAAAAATTTTTCTGAATCAAAAGAAGTTGAATTCTCGTTGTGCAAAACACGTAAAAAATCTAGGGCAACAAATGAAAAAATCAAACGGGATCATCTGAAGTTAAAGGAAAGGAAATTGGAATAAAATGATGGAAAAAGAACTAGGAGAAGGTTACTCTTTCATAAGGAAAAGTGTTGTTTTTTTGTGGCAGCCTAAGTCATTTGATCAAAGATTGTGACTATTATGAAAAGAAAATGGCAAGAGAGGCTGAGTTTAAGAAACAAAGGGTTTTTAATACTGGGAAACAGGGTGGCAAAACCAGTATGGACTAATGCAAACAGGGTTAATCATGCTAATCAATTTGTTCCTAGAACAGTACAACTGAATGCTGGTAGGCCAAACATTAATTCTATTAGGCCTAATAATTGTACGGTAGGACAAATATTCTTTCTGGTTAGGCACTTAAAGTTATATTGTTAGTGTTTTTTTTCTAATTTAATACTGTTAGATCTAGACAGCCAGTACCTACCAGGACTTCAAACAGCTTTAGTCCTAAAAGACCACAGGTGAATCAATTTAATCAAAGAAGACATTTTTCTAAATCTTATTCACCTGTAAGAAGACCCATTGATAGAAATACAGCAAAAATGTCTTATTTTAATGCTGTAAAGGGAAATTGGGGCACTGTTGTTAAGACCTTAGCAGGTTATAATTGGAGAGAAATCTAAACCAAACTTCTATTGTGATAGTGGGACCAACTTTATTAGATCTGTGAATGATAAAGGTTCCCCCACAAGGCTGTCCCAAGCCTAAAAACGGCCTTGGGTCCCTAAGAGAAAACTAATTTATCTTTTCATGTGCAGGATCATTCCACTCTATGAACATGGAGGACAGGGGTATATTTGATAGTGGGATGCTCAGGGCACATGTACTGGGGTAACAAGGAACACCTGGATGGTTTTTAAAGACATGCATAGGGGTGGATCTGTTACCTTTGGAGGTATTAAAGGCTACATTACTGCTAAAGGTAGGGTTAAGAGTTGGTAATTTAGATTTTGATAGTGTGTCTTTTGTAAAAGAAATTGGGCATTTTAATCTTTTTTCAATATCACAAATATGTAATGCTGCTCACTCGGCGCGCGCTCTTTACTGAATCTGAATGTCTTCTTGTAGTGTTCCTGACTTCAAGATTGCCTATTCGAAAATCAGATACTTCTTAAAGTCCCTATGCACACCAATATGTACGTTTGATATGAAGACACCTTCTCTCACAAAAGATTATGCATGTTTGAATTGCAAAAGCCACATGTGATGAATCTAAATTGTGGCACAGGAGGTTAGGTCATATAAATTTTAAAAACTTAAACAAACTTGTGAAGGGAAACCTTGTAGAGGGTCTAACTTCAAGGTTTTCCCCAAAAATGACCATACATGTGTTGTCTGCCAAAAAGTGTAAACAACACAGGGGCCTCTGCAAGCTAAATTAGAAAGAATGATATTGAGCAATTAACACACTTGCATATGGATCTTTTTTGGGCCTTCTGCTCTGTAAAGGTTATTAATCATGCAAGTTATGGCCTGTAATTACTGATGATTGTACCAGATTTAGATGGATATTTTCTTAGAAATAAAACTAAAAGGATGAAACTAGTGCCATCCTTCATAACTTTATTAGACAAATTGAAATCAGCTTAATCACAAGGTTAAAATCATTAGATCAGATAATGGCACTGAATTTAAGAATAGGGATATGCTTGAATTCTATGGGAACAAGGGAATAAAACAAGAGTATAGCAATGGCAGAACCCCATAGCAGAATGGTGTTGCTGAAAGAATGAAACAGGTCCTAATTGATGGCGCAAGAACTATGCTAGCAGACTCACTTTTACCAACAACTTTTTGGGCAGAAGCAGTCAGTACTGCTTGCTATATCTTTAATAGGGTAAGAGTGACTAAACCTCAAAACAAAACTCCTTATAAGCTTTTGTTTGGCTACAAACCAATTATTAGCTACATAAGACCTTTTGGGTGCCATGTTACCATTTTAGATACTCTAAGTGTGCTTGGCAAGTTTAATGGAAAGTGTGATGAGAGTTTCTTAGTTGGTTACTCACTAAATAGCAAAGCCTTTAGGGTATATAATTTAGTAACCAAAAAGGTAGAAGTAAATCTGCATGTAAAATTTTTGAAGTGAAAAAACCTAATGTTAAAGGAGTAAAAGGTTTAATTTTTTATTTTAGATGGATGTTTGATATTGATTATCTCACTGATTCTATGAATTATATTCCTGTGTCTTTGGACAATCAATCTATCCCACATGCATGTACTTCAGAGGTAACTAACAGTGCAGGTACTCTACAATCTCCTAATGCAAATGCTTCTGAGGAAGCAGATGAGGATGAGGAGCTTATTGTTGTGCCTACAGCAATCAAGCATTCCGTAGCAAAAGTTCAACCAAGGAAGTCTTCTACTAATTCAAAGGAAGAGAAGTTTTTGACAGAACTTCAAAACCTTCAAACACAAAAGAAGGAAGCTTTTCCTACTGGCATTTCAGAAGATACTCCTGAAATTCTAGCTTTTAGAAGAGATTTGGATCAACTTGCTTAACAGCATTTAAGGGAAGTAACTACTGACAAAGCTACCAGTACTAACTCAGTTAATTCTGGTAGTGAACCAGCTAATACTCAACCTGCTGCTCAAGATGATTCAGGATAAGGCCAGAGCTTCACAATCTTTTTTCATAGATCCGAAAAAAGGGATTTTTGATGAAGCCTCTTATGATGAAGAGGGTATGGTCCATAATTTCAACAACTTACCAACCGAAGTAGCTGTTAGTCCCATTCCTACTCTCAGGATTCACAACATTCACCCACAAAGCTAAATACTTGGCGATCCTAAGTCATCTGTGCAAACTAGATGCAGAGTAAAGCAAACTTTTAGAGCACATGCACTTGTAAGTTATGTTCAAACACATCAAAGGATCACAAAGATCAACAGCATTGCTTATTAGCCTGCTTCTTATCTCAAGAGGAACCTAAAAAGATTTTTGAAGCTCTTAAAGATGACAATTGGGTTGAAGCTATGCAAGAGGAGTTGTTACAGTTTAGGCTGCAACATGTATGGATTCTAGTAGATCTACCTCATGGAGCAAAGGTGATTGGAACAAAATAGGTATACAGAAACAAACGGGATGAAAGAGGAGTAGTTGTTAGAAATAAGGAAAGATTAGTGGCCCAAGGATCACAGACAGGAGGAGTCGGGAATTGACTATGATGAGTTTTTACTCTTATGGATAGGAATAGAAAGCTATAGGTTATTTTTAGACTTTGCCGCATTTATGGGGTTAATAGTATACAAATGGGATGTCAAAAAGTGCATTTTTGTTATGGCACTATAGAAGAAGAGGTGTATGTTTTCAACCCTCATGGATTTGTTGTTCCTGATCACATAAGGAAGGTTTATAAGGTTGTCAAAGCTTTATATAGACTTCATCAAGCTCCTAGAGCTTGGTATGCTACTCTATCAACATTTCTAAAGGAGCATGGATACAGAAGGGGTACCATTGACTAGACTTTATTTATTAAGAAAGATAAGAAGGATATCATGCTGGTACAAGTGTATGTAGATGATATCATCTTTGGCTCTAGTAGAAAGTCTTGGTATGACGAATTTGAGGCCTTGATGAAAGGCATATTTCAAATGAGTTCTATGGGTGAACTCATCTTCTTCCTTGGATTGCAAGTCAAACAAAAGACAGATGGAATTTTCATTTCTCAAGACAAGTATGTTGCAGACATGCTGAAAAAGTTTGACCTTGCTAGTGTGAAAACTGCAATAACCCCTATGGAGACCAAGATGGCATTGACAAAAGATGAGGAAGCTGCTGATGTGGATGTACACTTATACAGATCCATGATAGGTTCTCTCATGTATTTAACTGCCTCTAGGCCTGATATAATGTTCGCAGTATGTGCTTGTTCTCGTTTTCAGGTCACTCCCAAGACTTCACACCTAAATGCTATGAAGAGAATCTTTAAGTACCTTAAGGGCAAACCTAATTTGGGCTTATGGTATCCTAGAGAATCATCTTTTAACCTGGAAGCTTTCTCAGACAGTGACTATGCTGGGGCCAATCTTGACAGGAAATCCACAACTGGTGGTTGTCAATTTCTTGGAAGCAGATTAATTTCTTGGCAATGCAAGAAACAAACCATAGTGGCTACCTCTACAACAGAAGCTGAATATGTAGCTGCTGCAAGCTGCTGTGGACAAGTGTTGTGGATTCAGAATCAAATGTTGGACTATGGTTTTAATTTTATGAATACCAAAATCCACATTGATAATGAAAGTACAATATGCATTGTGAAGAATCCGGTGTATCACTCCAAGACAAAGCACATAGAGATCAGACACCACTTTATACGAGATTCTTATGAAAAGAAGCTCATTAGGGTAGAGAAAATTCACACAGACTTCAATGTAGCTGACCTATTGACCAAAGCTTTTGATGGACCAAGGTTTCATTTCTTAGTGGTTAATATTGGTATGATAAATCCATAGCTACATTTAAGGGGAGGATTAAATGTATAGTTTGTAAATTTAGTATATACTAGATAGTAGACTTAATTTGATTAGGATTATCTTAATTCATAGTAGGTCATAGACTTGGTATTAATAGTGTTTTCAAGTCATTTTTTAGTATATTTTGTGTGTGGCTTAACATTTCCAGGTTATACTTGGATTTGCATTGGAGCATGGTTTAAGTTGAAACTGAAGTTAGGTTGCAAAAGTTAATTATGGTGTTTTGTCCGATTTTAATTCTGGTTGTTTACTAGTTAATCCTGGTAAGCTTGTTGTTAGTTCTGACAATAAATTGTTAATACTGGTTGACCAGATTTAAGTCTGGTAGGCCAATGTTAATCCTGGTAAGCTTATTGTTTGTTTTGACAATCAATTGTTAATAATGGTTGACCAGACTTAAGTCTGGTAGGCCAATATTAATACTGGTAACCAGTCGTTAGTACTGTTTAGTCTCACAACTTTGACTTTTCTCTAAATATAACTGTTAGAACAAATTGCGGGGATATTTAAGCGGATAATGATACAAATTGGATATTTATACTTTTATCTCACCTACAATAGTTTTCTTCTTTAAAAAGAGCCTATTTTGTAGGAGGGATAATTCAAATTCATTATTTTTCACATATAAAGTTAATTAGCAGTTCCAATCAGTACTAAGTTACCAAAACGCGTCAAACCCAGTTGATAATCACCAAGAATCACAACCGTTCTACTACAATGGCTTTCCTGTACCTAAGCATATAATCAGGTGGGATGGGATTTCTTAAGAAACCTGAAGGAAGTGCAGGTTTTTTTTGAGCAGATAGTTGATTTTCTAAGGCATCCCACATCAGGTTATGCCTTGGAACATAATACTACTAATCTATGTTTCAGTAATCAAACAGTTTGGCTGACTGGTCACTGTCTTCTAACACTTGATAATGGCCGCGCCCTCCTCCCTCCACCCCCCACAGATTATTAAATGCACACTTTGCATACACCATGAATGAATACCACAATTTCTGAATCACAATCTGTTAGAATTTAACTTAAACTCGCAGATGGAAAATGGTATCACTGAGTTAACTAATGCTGAAATTTTTGAGGGGATGGCTAATTTGCAGGTATCCATATAGATACTTTACTTTTAGCGTTTTGGAAAAAATGCATTGTACCCTACATTGCGAAAGTCTATGGTTCCAACACAGCTTTAACATTGCTCATCTCCCTCGGTCACGTACCAAGTGGGGGATGAGCTCTGTTCTCTCCGGTAGCATATTTGCGGACGCGATAATCTGTCTATCTACTGGAATGAACTTATAATTTTTTCTACAAATGATTTTTCGATAGCAATGGTGGCCCAATGTTAAACAAGTCAGGAAAGTTCGATTTGATTTTTGCCTGCAGCCGTTGTTGTCACGTAATCCCGTTTTTATCGCCAAATTTTTGCAAAAATACCAAAAAAAAAAATTAAAAAATTTTCAAAAATAAAATAAGTGTTTTGTCACAGTTTCGACTTTCCTAATGGGTAGAATGAGAATAATTTTTGACTCGATCGGGCGTATTGAGCCCTAGCTAGTTCCTTCAGGCCGAGCTTTCACGAATTCTATTGCTTTGAATTTTAAAAAAGGTGAAGAACAAGAAATGATAGAGTTAAATATAAGTTTATGTGTTAAGCAAGATTCGTCTCAAAACTTATATGAATAACTTGTGTTCTTTTTCTCCCATAAGCTTCTAATCCACCTAATCATACGTGCTTGTTCAACTAAGTCAATCGATGTTTTCAGAAAAAGCTTCAAATTTGTAACTTGATTCTTTAAAAGCAAGGTTTTGAAAGATAAAATGCCAAAGAAGCATGAATGAAGTATGAATGCAAAAATGCACGAATATTGTAATTATGCCAATGAAGCATACATTTGATCATATGGAGCTAGTAAAAGATGTGTCGTGATATCCCACTCCGCTAACCACGAGGTGGGGGTTCAAACTAAGACGTCTTTACTTCTAGGGATTTGGTGTGTTGTGATATCTCACTTGGAAGAAAGGTCTAGGTGAGGGTTCAAACTAAGACACCGATCCTTAGCCATATTAGGAAGAAGGTGTTGATGTGATTTCCCACTACGCTAGCAACGGGGTGGGTTTTCAAACTAAGAACACCGGTCGTTGGTTGTGATATCCTACTAGGGAGCGAGGCCTAGGTAGGTGTTCAAACTAAGCAACACATTCCTAGCTTTAAGAACTTATGAAAATGATAAATATGTTGCAAAAAGTTCTATGGTTTAAAATCAAGTTACAAGTACCTAATAAGTTGTTGCTTTGAGTCGTGATTCATCTTGAATTATGACTATGAAAATAAGTTGATCTATGGTTGAGTTAAAACGAGCACACACATTCAAATCATATATCCATGTTGGGAGTAAAAAGTTCACAAGTCATAAGTATGAGGGCTTAACATCTAAACTTATATCGACAATGATCTTGTTTAATTGCTTAGCTTGGGACTTGTGAAAAAAATCGGGGACGATGAAATTATCCGTCAGGACGTCCGTGGATTATTCTACGAACATTTCTCATTCTATGATCCCATTGTTGATAAATAAAGGAAGTCAAACATGTATGAAAAAATGAAAAATCCAAAAAAAAAAAAAAAAAAAAATTAGAGTAGTTGTGTAAATATAAAAATTGGTGAGAACCGGGACTTGTCGAGGCTATTGATTCTTTTATTCCCTTTGATAAACGCTTGGCTACTTTTCCAAGTTATTAGTCGAGGGGATTTGAGATTTTTGGTTTCTCGAGTGCTTACTTCATAGCATTGCGTGGGACACGCAACATCTTAGTTTGGGGGATTTTGGTATGTGCTTAATTACACATACCTTTTACCTTTAAAAACGAGCTAAAATAACCAAAAACGGACTCAAAATGCCAAATATATGCTTGTTTTGCTAATTGTGTTGTGCAGGAACGGATATCTCACAAAAAGACGAAAAACCAAGCAAAAAGCGACAAAACCGGACACGGGATGGAAAAGTGTGTGAAGACGAAGCCCAATCAAAGTCAAGTCAACTCCGAGAAGAAAAAGCAAAGAAAAATATAACTTGAGGGGTCAAAAATGCCAAACCCCTAAGTTATATTATTAAGGAAACAAAGACAGGGGCTGAATACCCGGTAGAGATTACATTTTAAGTTATACAACTTTGAATGCCAAAACTGCCAAAACCTCAAGTTATATTTGCAAAAGAGAAAAGGACACTGGTTGAAATTGCAAAGAAGGTAGAGATTACATTTAATTATACAACTTGAGGAGACCAATCTGGATCTGCACTACTCCCCCAAAAAAGTCTCCTTTCCCTCCCCGCACCCAAAACCCAGTTACAACTGTATGTCTGCCCATACTTCTCCCTCAAAACCACTTCTCCTCCCTAGCCAAAATCATTTCATCCAACCCGTACATTTACCCCCAGCTGTATAAAAGTCCATGTTGGCAATCCCTCACCATTCCCAAAACATTTTCGATGGCTAAGATTGTTTCAAAAGAAGCACAAAAGGAATTGAAGGCTGGGATTTGTTTAGGTCTCCCCTCACCACCACAAGCACACCCCTTGTTTTTATCTCTCCAAAGACGCAACAAGCTGCAAGATGAAGATTTGGCTATAAATAGAGCTTTTTGTAAGCCTTTGGGGCATCTAGTTTTTTAGTTTTCTGAGCAACTAATTAATTTTTAATCTTAAGCTTAAATTTCAAAGTAACTTACAGCTTTTACTTTCAGCTTTGTAACATTTCCAAGTCTTAGATTAAAAATGCAAGTTTGAAGTTTGTAAGTCAATTTACAATACCAGTGTTAAGTTTCTTAATCATATTGTTTTGTGTTTAAAATCATCTCACCACAGCTTACTCATAAGCTGTTTTCATTAAGTAAAGAGAAAAAGTTAAGTAGTAAAGAGAAAATCACAAATATCACTTCACAAGATATACCACAGCTTATGTTGGATGATAAGCCAATTTCTGGATGGGCTTATGGACTCTCACATCTTGTTTTATACAAGCTAGAGCCTTGAGATTCTCTGTTGACCCTGTTTTGAGCAATGGTTGATGTAAGTTTTCTTTCCTTAATTTGTTCCTTATTTTCTGCAGAACTGTTTGATAGTGATTTATTTTGCTTATTTGCTGTTGAAAAGTGTTTACTTTACTTTCTTACTTAGTACTGATAGTTCACTTGTTAAAACTGTTAGTTATAAGTTAATACTGCTAGTTCACTTTTGGAGCAGTATTAACCTTAAAGCTACCAGTACTAACTCCAAGTTAGTACTGCTAGTTCATTTTCTTGGATTTCAAAGGTAGCAGTACTAACTCAGCTAGCAGTACTAACTCCAAGTTAGTACTGTCAGTTAAAACTGTTAGTACTGGTGGGCCATTTTAGCTTATCAGCTTATTATTTCAACTTATTTAAGATTTCTTTAGCTTTTTAAAGTAGATTAAGCCTATTTTAGTTTACTGTCTTCAGTAGAACTTATTTGCCCTTTTTCAAATAATTTTTAAGATTTATGATTTTAGTTCTAGCTTAGCTTATTTATCATTTTAGTTTATTCTAGTTGCTTATTCCAATTACTAAGTGCTTATTAAGGTTAGGTGAACTTCTGTTTTAGCTTGTTTGCTTATTTATTATTTCTTTAAGTCTTGTTAGCCTAGCAGTACTAACCTTAAGCTAACAGTACTAACTTTAGCCTAACAGTACTAACTTTAGCCTAGCAGTACTAACTCCAAGTTAGTACTGGTAGTTAAAACTGGTAGAACTGTTGTTAGTACTGTCGTGTTTATCTTGTTTAATTTAGCTTAAGTTTATTTGAGCTTATTCGTGCCTTAGTGTAGAAGTTTTAAGCGTTTTTGCCTTTTCTAGTTTTGATTCTTGTTCTAGCTTATTCTCTTTGCTTTTTTTTATGTGCTTTTGCTTATTTTTATCAGTTTTAGTGCCCAATCATTCCTTGTGACATTCAAACACAAATCATCAATCGTCTTTCGATTCTCCATCTCTAGCCTCGTTGGGACATAACGACCCGGGAACACTCTATACTGCTTCCGGTTTTCTTGATCTCGCGGATTCTGATCCTTTGTTGTATTTATATTATATATAGATAGATTTTAAGGAGTAAGTTTTGGCGAGTCAGTTATCATTTGCTTATTTTAATTGTTTTTAATTCATAGAAAAAGATAGTCAAATCAATCTTGGTTACCAATTCAAATCTTTGTCCGAACAACAAACGTGGTTTCAATTTCATAAATCGTTGGGGAATAACAACCCGGGAATCATACTTCCCGGTTAATATATGTATTATATATATATAATTGTGAACATTTTC
>BQNB010106072.1:0-20523 GCA_026074375.1 Tanacetum coccineum | reverse complement strand
TGTTAAACTCAGTACCATTATCAGTTCGAACACGCTGAACTTGAAGTTGAAGATTCATTTGGTTTTCTTGATGAATAAAATTATGACTTTAGAAGCCTTATCTTTTGAATGAAGAAAGAATACCCATGTGTATTGTAAATAATCATCGACAACAAATAACACATATCGCTTTCCGTTAATACTTTTGATGCGCATCGGACCACACAAATCCATATGAAGAAGATAAAATGGCTTATTTGAAGCAAATGCCGTTTTGGACTTGTGATGTTTCCGATGAATCTTCCCTTGTTCACAAGCAGAACGCAAAGGATCTTTTTCGAATTTCATCTTAGGAAGACCTCGAACAAGATTGTTTTTCATAAGGTTATTAATTGTGGCGAAATTCAAATGAGAAAGACGTTGATGCCACAACCAAGATTGTGAAGAAGAAGCCTTTGCTAGGAGACAAGCCAAAGAATTTGATGCGATTTTGTTAAGAGCAATAGTATACAAATTCGACGAACGATCATCGGTAAGCAAATCTACACCATTTTCGTTTCGAACAAAACATGTAGACTTTCGAAAGGCGACTTCAAGGCCCTTGTCACAAAACTATCCAACGCTAAAATAAGTTATGTCCTAAACCTTTGACATAGTAAACTTTCTTGATTGTTTTTGTACTCTTCTGATTCTCGTGTCCGTGCTTGCCCGTTTTTGACTGTTTTCTTGTGATTTTTGATATATCCATACCTATATACAAAAAACACAAATACAAGCATATTGTTGCCATTTTTGGTCTGTTTTGGGTTTAATTGGATTATTTTAGGTATTAACGGATATGTGTATTTTACACTTATCTACAAGCCGACAAATTTGAAGCGATTTCGTTAAGAGCAATAGTATACAAATTTGACGAACGATCACCGGTAAGCAAATCTACACCATATTCGTTTCGAACAAAACATGTAGACTTTCGAAAGGTGACTTCAAGACCCTTGTCACAAAATTGTCCAACACTAAATAAGTTATGTCCAAAACCTTCGACATAGTAAACTTTCTTGATCGTCATTGATCCAATAACCACATCTCCATAGCCAGCAATCACCACAAAATCATTCTTACCAAAGCGAACCGTTCTAAGAAATGTTTCCATAAAGTTTGTCAAAAGAGCACGAGTACCCGTCATATGCTTTGAACATCCCGAATCGATAATCCAAAGACGAATCTAGACAATCTGCAATAAATAAAACACCAAATACATTCAACAAACTTTGGGCACCCATTTGAAAATGGGTCCCAATGAGTTAGGTGTCTTAGAAATTTTATCTATTTGACACTTAACTTTGGGAATCCATTTAGCTACGGGTTCAGCTAACGGTTGCATTTTAGGAAGCCACCTAAACACAGTTCTAGGTAAAGAGTTATTCGAATTACTCTTTGAATGCACATTCAAAGAATCACGGGGTTTTTTCCTAAAAGGCATCTTGCTAACTCGAGAATTTCTAATACTCACATCATCAAAGACAAACAAATCATTCACATCATAAGAAGCATACAATCTAGAATTACAAGAAACATTCATAGCTCATTACAATCATAAGCACTTCTAGTGTCTACATGATGAGAATTAGTACATGACAACAAGTCTTTGCGAGAATATCGCTTAACATCTTTGTTCAATTTTGAATTACTAACAGAAGACAAATCAACACTAGAAGTATTAGACGACCCTTTCTTCTTCCAAATAACCTTTATGCTTAGGTCTTCTAACACTACTTATAGTGTCTAAATCTGAAAAATGAACAATATCTCTATTAGCACGCAATACATCATTATTCACTTGTTTATCATTTTGTTTTGATGATGTTCTCTTACGACTTTTTCTTTTTGGTTTATTTTCAACATTATTTGAATCAAAAGACGTTTTTGACACTAAATTTGGTGAAACACTTTTTGACACATTTATTTTAAACATTCCTGGAGCAATCACTTTTAAGTTCTCCAAATTGTCACAACCTTTTTCAACCACTTGACAATCATTTCCACTTTGATTTTCCGATTTAGAAATTGCATTTTCACTCGACTCAGAATCTTTTGATTTCAAAGACTCATATATTTCTAAATTTTCTTTTTCTTTTTCCAAAAGACTCACTACTTCATCTTCCAAATAAATTATGATGTTTTCTAAAATCACAGCCGGAACATACGGTTAGAGTGAACTTGTTTGCTGAAACGGAGAATCAATCTTTTTAAAATTTGGTTTTTATCTCTTGAAAGTAATCATCTAAAAAATTTATCTTTTCATTTACATAACTTTCATTCAGATTTTTATAATCATATGCAAACTTAATTTTATTCTCTCTTGCTCTTTTAAATTTCTTAATTTCTAAAGCTTCATCTGAATGTGTGAGAAACATCAGAGTATACCCTAGATCAATAACCCTCTCATCGTAAAGACTAGGTTTCAATTCTTTCGCCTTACAAAAGTAACTTGGATTTTCAAAACCTATTCCTTTTTTACCATTATACATTTTATCCTTAGAAGGCATGATCATATGTATTGTCTGACGCGTTTGTCCGATTTTATGAAGTTTGTTTTCACAATCATTCAATCTTTCCAAACTTTTCAATTTCTAAATCTTTGTTACGCACACACTCTTCTAATTCTAAAATTTTTGTTTGTTTTTCTAAAATTTTCTCTTGAACCCTAGCACATTATTATTCATCTCAACTAATTGACGACTCATCTTAACGAATAAAATCTCTTATTCATCAATTTTTTTCCTATGTTGTTTATCATTATCACAAAGAGCAGAATATCTAATCATATATTGATATCTTTCTTCCTCAAGTTTTGCATATTATGCTTGACATTCAGTGTGAGTATCAATCACAACATGTTTGAATTTGAGTTGTTCTTGTAAAACTTCCGCTTGAGCAAGAAAATCATCATTCTTTACGTTCAACACTTTTGTTTGTTTATTAAATTCATTGTTTTTCTCCTCAAAAGTGTTTACTTGATTCTTCAAGACATCATATTTATCTTCTAAATCTTTGTTTTGATTTTCTAAAACTTTGCTTTGTTGATTTGCTTTCTCAATATGTTTCTGACATTTAGCAATCTTTTGGTTAAACTTCTTAATTAATTTATCAACTAAATGATCCTTTTCTTTAGAATCATTATGATCAACTTCTGACTCATCATGATCTTTTTGAGATACAATATGATTTTCATTAAAATTTTTACTAGTAGATTCAATTGCATCATGATAAATTTCTTAATCATCAACATTATCCATAAATAAACCATAATGGAAGTTTCATATTCAGATTCACTTTCAGAATCAGAGGTGTAATAAGATACCTCAGCAATAGTTTCTTCAGCAGATGATGAACTTTCCTCTGAATCTGAAAGAACCTTTTCCATTTTAGCCATGAAGACCATATTTGCACTGATCTCTTGATCTAAATCACTATATCTAAGCTTGGTCCTCAGCAAGAAGCACTTGTTCATCACTGTCTTTCTTAGCTAGCAACATCTTTGTCTTGTAGTAGTTGTAGTCTTTGACCTTTGCTTTCTTGCAGTCTTTGGCAAAATGTCCTTCCTTCTTGTAATTATAGCACTTAACTTTGCTCATATCCTGTTTCTTCTCATCGGATTTCTTATCCTCTTTCTTTTCCTCTGACTTCACGTACTCTGGTTTCTTATTTGCTGAAGAAGAAGCTAAAGAAGTTCTCAAATTGTTGTTTGTTGGCTTAGCATAATACTTCTTTTGATTAAAAGCTTTTACTAACAACGCGGTAATCTTTTTCAAATCACTGATATCTTCATCATCACTTCCTTCAGACTTAGATTAAACTATAACTTTCTCTCTGCGTTTGCTCACTTTTATTTTCTTAGCAACCAACACTAATGGATCTGAAGTAATGATATGTGCTTAAACACACATCATTTATACCCCAAAAAATATTAATAAACTGACTAATAACCATAAAATATGATAAAATATATTGCAAATATGTTTGTATTGTGTTATTATGTCTTACAGGTACAAAGAATTGAAAACGAAGCAAAAACGGTAATTTTCGGGTGACTTTCAACGATGTTTTAACATTTATCAAGATTCAAACGAAGCCGTAAAAATTCCCCCGAGCACTCCATTGAAAAGAGCACAAAATTATGAGTCCAATGGTACCTTCCTTGTAAATTAAACCGGTCCAAAACTCCTTAAATGGACCGGTTCAAAATGTATTTAAACCTTATTGTAAATCTGGCAGGCCAAAAGAAGGGTTAAATATTAATGGTTTCCATACTTCTACAAGTAAAAGGCAATGGGGCAGATGGTTGGGCATGTTGTGTGTTATTCGTGAGGTCCAGGGTTCAAGTCCCGTGGATGGCATTATTTTTTTAACACGCACACCTTCTAGAAGGGGCATTAATTATGCCAATCATTGGATGCTCATGATTGGGTGGCACCGGATCCAAGGCCAAATGATTGGCTGTCATTAATGCAATAGAGCTGGCCTGCATGCAAAAAGACTATTTTGCCCCTCACTTTGGGCTTTAAATTGAAGACTCAACGCACACATATGCCATGGAGTAGGAGTAGTATAGCTTTAGCTTATTTAGTTTTCTTATTGTAAAAGCTTTTTAGCTTATTCTTAACTTATTGTATTGGCTTATTTTAATTAATGAAGATGCTTTTTGGTAAAGGTTGGTGTTATTTTAAACTTATTTCTTTATGCTTATTTTCTCATCTCTTATCCTTTCATTTTAGCTTATTTTCTAATAAGCTCTTGTTAGCTTATTTATTCTTAGATCTTAAGCTTATATTCGAATAAGCTTTTTATAGCTTATTTCATCTAGCTTATTTTATATTGTTTTCGATTTAAAGCTTTTCGAGTAAGCTTATTTTAGCTTATTTTTTGATTGTTTATTTGTCCTAGCTTATTTTTATTAGATCTATTCCTTAATCATACCCGATCCGAGTTCACTTGATTGAACACCTTAGTTTCGGGTGGATTAGATCTAAAAATAATAGATCTTGTCTTTTTAGCTTATTTCAAGTTTAAATTTGTTGCTTTTTGTTAGCTTATTAGCTTATTTCTTAGATCCAGTCCTTAAACATACCCGGTCCGTGTTCACATTGATTAACACGTAGTTTCGGGTTTATTTTCTGATGCTATAGTTTTCATTTTTTTAGCTTATTGTCTTTAGATTAATTAGTAGCTTATTATTATCTTGTTCATCTTGACTTTGATTGTTTTAATGCTGATGCAATCGATCCAACACTTAGGCGAGGAGCTTATGGGTCTTATAAGCTTATTTTACTATTAAAATTTAAAGCTTTTAGTTTTAAGGCTATTTAGTTATAACGTTTGCAACTTTATTAACTAGAGTAGTTATATAAACACTAAGTTTAATCTTAGTGTTTAATTAAGTTTATAAGATCGGGTGGTTTAAATTCGTCTTCATTTTCTTCTATCGGGTTCTTCTTTCTTTTCCTTTTCTCTTATTAGTAGTTGTAGCTTATTATTTACTTAAAAAAATGTTTATGCTTAGTTATTTTATTGTTGATAGCTTAACTAGTATGCTTAGTGAGTAGTTTTTATTTATGCTTGTTAAGTGATTGTGATTAGTGAAATAAAGTGGTGAATTTAAAAAGGGATTTTTGATTAATAGTTTTCGGATTATTTAGATTTCTTATTTGATAATTTTGAAGGGAAAAATACGGAGAAATAATCAAGCATCAAATCTAGTAATTAATACCTTTATAAGAAATTGTTTTCAATAAAGACCGACGTTTTGAGAAAATAATCTTGTACACAGTAGAATGTCGTCATAGAAAACTTTAATTCACACTTAAACTTTTTCATGTACTTAGCAAGTCATATCCGCCTTATAATCTTTTTGGTCATATAGCTTAATTGATTAATGTCTTTTTATGCTATTTTATTATAATAAGTATGAGTATTTTATTATCTTGTTAAGTATGTTGTGATTGGTGAATTAAGTGTGGAAATAAAAAAGTGATTATTGATTATTGATTTTTTCCGGATGACTTATATTAGTGTTTTTGGTTAATCGAATGGCAAAAGCCGTAAGAATAATTAGGCATTGATTTAGTAATTAATATCATGATAAAAATTGTTTTCAATAAATACCAACGTTGTGAGAAGATAATTATTTTGACGGATATTGGTTCATTAATAAGAATTTACTTTCACACTTAAGGATCCGAACACATCACTTGACAAGCATATCCATTTTATATATATCTTAGATCTATTTGCTTTGCTTTTTATCATTTAGTATTAATTTAGCTTAGTTTTATTTTAAAATTAGTTTTAAATCCAAAACAAAAATTAAAAGATAATCAAGCATCAAACGAAGAACATTAACGTAAATCTCAAATTCAATTCTCGTTGGGATACGACTCCGGAAGATTTAATTATTACTTTTCCTAGAGTGATTCTTATTTCTAACGGGATACTTAATATTATATACATACGGCTAGTACGTATTTATACGATATCAAGTAACCATAACTGCTTTCTTCTTATATCACATAGCATCATTCACATCACCTTGGTTTTACTTCAGAATGTTATAAAGAGCATCAATATTTATATCCATTAAGATTTTGGTTTGCCTCATTAGTGTACCATACTGTTTCCATTCTGGTTACAGATTGTTCAAGAACTTGTAATTCAACTCACAATAATTTTTCTTATAACCACACTTTTTTAAATCATTAATCACTTATAAGTAACGAAGATACGTATCAAGCAACTGCTCTCCTTTAGTACCTTTAAAATTCTTGTAGTCATACAAAGTTGCAGCTTTCCTATCTTGCTCACCATACTCAGAACTACGCATCTGCCTTTCAAGAGCATCCCATAAATCTTTAGTAGTATCGTTGCTATAAATAAGAGAATAAATGTCATTTGGAAGTCCTTGAATCAAAAGAGATCTTGCAAGACGATCAATTTTTCGAGTCTTTTTCTCTTCAGCATTCCAAAATTTGGGATCTTTAAGAGTAGGAGGTGCATTCGGTGCAGTTCCAGCAAGTGACACTTGAGCAACAACAAGCAATGGGTGTTCACCATTCCTAATAGAATAAATCATTGCTTCACCATCCGTTTGCTCTTCAAGATTAAGAATATTAACCCTGATACAACAACGTAATCCGCATTGTCGAACCAACCGTAATCACGTCTCGACTCATCTTGTCTCGAACAAATATCCTGATACTCAACGAATAATCTCGACAAGCGCGCTCAATTAATCACCACAAACTAACATTCCGCAAACAAAACTTATTTAATTCGCAAGTAAAATTTCATAAACTAGAATTATATCTAAAAAATTTAACCCAAGATTAGTTTATTAACAATTCAACTCACACTCTAATTTACTAATCACAATTTAACATTTTTGTTATGATGCAAATTACTTCAGCCCACTCTTAGCAATTGTGTCTTGACACAAATATTACTTTCGATAGGAAAAAAATATGAGACCCAAATACAAACTAAATCAAAGACAACCCAATATCCTTTCTTGTTAAAAATATCGAGTATTTAAAAGAAATTGGGCCCAAGTGTTTTGGTATGTGTTTAATTACACATACCTTTTACCTTTAAAAACAAGTTAAAATAACAAAAAACGGACTTAAAATGCCAAATATATGCTTGTTTTGCTAATTGTATTGTGCAGGAATAGACATCTAAGAAAAGGACGAAAAACGAAGCCAAAACGACAAAACCGGACACGGAATGGAAAAGCAAAGTCAAGACAAAGCCCAAGTTTGAAAAAGTCAACCAAAGTCAACCCCGACAAATCCAAAAGTCAAAAAGTGAAGAAAAATAAGTTTAGGGGCCAATTCTGCCAAGTCCCTAACTTATTTTATAAAGAAAAAGAGGAAAAGTACACACAAGGGCTGAAACTGCCAATTGCCCAAAGTATAAACCACAAGGGCCAAGTCTGCCAACATTTCAAAGCTATAACTCGCAAGGACTTGTGATGCAAAGCCATATATAACTCTTAGGGGGTTGTTCTGCCAAGTTTCAAAACATCTATAACCCACAAGGACGTGTGATGCAAAAAGAGCTATAACCATGAGGGACTAATCTTGACAAAACCCCAAACCCCTCCCCTGGTTTTGAAACACTGTATATCTTCCCAAAGCTTTTCTCGCCAATCTCCTAAACCCCACATCCTGTCCTTGTCAACTTCGTTGACCTCCCACAAGCCTCCAAAACCATCACCAACACGGACCCCCACCCAACATGGGCCTTTTCAAGCTGGCAATCCAAATTCCCTCAAAAATTCATCAATGGTTGATATAATTCGACTTGGGCACCAAGATAAATGAAGGGCTAGGATGCTTTGTGTTTACACTCTCACAACAAACACAAGACATTTGTGTGTCTACAAAGAAACACACCAAGGAAGAAGACAAGAGAGGACCAAGACAGGAACCCTAGATTTTTTTTACTATTTAAGACTTTGTAAGCCCCTTGAGGCAAAGTAGTAGTTTTAGTTAGCTTTTTTATGTAATTCAGTTTAGTTTTAACTCATTTCAACTTTGATGTACTTGCATTCTCCTTTTTTATAAAAATTCAGTTTACCCTTTTAAATTGTTGTTCAAATTCTTGTTTTCTTGAAGCTCACTTTTAAGCTTAATATAAGTCTCTTCATAACCTGTTTTAACACTTTTATACAAAAGTTTAAGAAAAATTAAAAAAAGGAAAAAGAAAAGTTACTGTTGGATCAAGTGGATGAATGAGCAATTATGGATGGCTCATTGGGTGCTTAGTGTAGCTTGTTTATAAGCTAATGGGTAGGTTTTAGAGCTTAATTAGGTTTCACTTAATCCTGTTTTGAGCAAGGATTAAAGGTATGATTTCTTTTTAAATTTTGCTTATTGTTACTGTAGCATTGCTTATTATTGCTTGTTTTTAGCTTATTAATGTTCTATTATGCTTATTTGTGTTTAATGATGGTTAAAAATACCTTTTAGTTGCTTGTATTTCATTTTCTTGCCAAACTGTTTAAAACTGCCTAATATAGCTTTTCTGTCATTAGCTTATTAGCTTATTAAAAGTGCTTATCTCTCATTGCTTTTTACTTTTTAGTGCTTATTATTGCATGTTTGCTAGTTAACTTCAAAAGTTTTAGCTTAATTCAGTTTTTGTAAGCTTTAAAATTCGTTTTTAGAATATAAAGGGGTGTTTGGTTTAAGTCTAAAATGGGTCAAAAATGCATTGTTATGGGTTGTGGCCATTTGGCCAAAGTTGGTTAGCTTTCTTAAGCTTATTTAAGTCTGGCACAAGTTCATTTCCTGGTGTTCTTTATCTGTTTTAACTTAGCTTTTCAATTTGAGCTTATTTGACAGCTTATTGTAAGCTGTCAATATTAGTCCCTTTTTTTTAGATAAAGTGCCCTGGTGCTAGGGGCCCAACTTCAAGCCCACTTTTCTAGCTTATTTGAGAACCTTATCTTGAGCTTTTGGCTTATCTTAAAAGCCAATAAGCTCTTTGATAAGTTCCCTTTGTTTCAGACTTTAAGAAGCCCTTTTGATAGCTTATTTTTAAGATCAAAGTAGGCCCTTGCCTGTTTTACTTAGCATAGTGTAGTAAAATGCTTATTTTCTTTTTCTAGCTTATTAGGAGCTTATTAGTTGTTGAATTCAGTTTCTACTTGCTTATTAGTTCCCTTGTTGCTTATGTTAGCTTATTGTGTCCTTCCCCATTGCTTATTGTGGTTTAAAGCCCAAATCCATAACCAACAGTACTAACTCCAAAGTTAGTACTGCTGAGTGCATAAGCCAATTTTTGGCTTATTGAGCTTATTCCATTTGCACATTATTGTTCCTAGTAGCTCATTTTGTTAGTTTGTTAAGTTGTGTGAGTTTATTTTCCCATTTTCTTAGCTTATTTTGTGTTAACAGTTAAAAAGATAAGCCATTTTTAAGTTTTAAGCTTTGTTAAGTTTCTGTCTAAGCTTAAGCCCTTTTAAGCTTATTTAGTTATAGACTTTAGCTCTTTAGTGCTTATTTAAGATAGGTTAGTTACTTTTGTCAGCTTATTAGTTCAAGTTTTAGCTTATTAGTTCAAAAAGTTCTCCAAAACTTAGCCATTTTTAGCCTTAAGCTAACTTTAAGCTTCTGTCCATTTTTTAAAAGCCCTTTTTCAGCTTATTCTTAGCTTTTCTAAAAAAGTTGTAGTTTTAAAAATTGTTAAGCTCAAGGAGCTTAACAAGTTTGTTTGAAAAAGTTTTTCATAAAAAAAAGAGGAGACAAGGGGTGACCCGGGTGAGCAAGACTCGAACCCGGGCCTCTACCCTCGATACACCTCTCTTTTATAAACTAGTGTTACCGTTGCGCCCTTGGGACTTCTCTGTTAGAATCCCAAGCGGTTTGATATTTAACCCCTTTTGGCCCTTTATAAGCCATAAGTTGTTTTCAGCTTATTATCGGCTTATTTATAAGCCGAGTTTGGGTTTCTTATTTTTCGTAGGCAGTATTTTAGGTCTAGTCTTTTAGGAAAAAATTTCAGAATTTTTAAAAACCGTTTAGTATTTTTTATAATTTAATTTAGTTAAAAGTTTAAAAAATTCATAAAAAATATAAAAATTATCAAAAAAATATTTTTCTTTTTTAGAAAATTTTCTTTAGTCATATATTTTGTAGGAAAAATGCAAAAATTTTCGTAGGGTCATTTTTGTAACTTTTTGATTTTTAAAGAACGGGGCTCGGGTACGGTTTTTGTCTTGACTCGTTTTTGGGTCAAACGACCTCCGTTTTCAGTCTAGTCTTTTTTATTCTTCGTTATTAGTCTCCTAGAGTAGTTTAGAAGTGAACATTTCTTTGTAGGGTTTATTTTGAAGATTTTAGGTTTTTGACCCTTTGTTTAGGATTCGTGCTCTCGTTTTTCAGCTTAATTTCATAATTTTTAGGTTTTTCTTAATCGTTTTTATTTGTTATTTTTTAACTTAGCTTTCCACACTCTCAAATCATTTTTCTTATTCAAACTCTAATTTTCCGACTGTATCGATCTTCCAGCACAGCCTCGTTGGGGATAAACGACCCGGGAACATTCTATACTACTTCCTGGTTTTATTGATTGTTGTTTTTTTAGATTATATATATTATTATATATTTTATTATATATTTTATTATATATAGTGTAAAAGAAAAAAGGTACCAATCACACCCTTTAAAACACTTCAGCTTCTTTTGATGATAAGCTAGCTTAGGAAGAGCTTATAGACCTCACTAGTTTGTCTTTTGACAAGCTAGAGCTTGTAGATTTGATTATTTACCCTATTTTGAGCAAGGGTGTTTGTAAGTTTTCATTTTCACTTTTTAAGCTTATTTACTGTTTTACTACTTATTATTGCTTATTGTCTGTTCTTATTTGCTTATTTGTGCTTTGTTATAATGTCTAATGCTTATGACTGCTTAGTTGTAGTTTAAAATTTCATTTGTGCAAGTTTTCTTTGAAATCTGTCTTAAATAGCTTATCTACTTGCATAATATGCTTTAGCTTATTTAAGTGCTTATTTGTTATTGAAATATGCTTAATAATGTTTATTATGTTTGTTAGATATCTGGTCTAATAGGGTTGTTCACAAAAAAAATAAGTTTTTAAGTTTAAAAAGCATTTTATGTTTTTAAAGGGGTGTTTGGTTTAACTGATTTTGAAGGTCAAAACGGGTCAAAATGAGTTAAGTCTTTTGGGCCACCTTAGTTTAACTTAAAATCATCATAAAGTTCAGTTGTTAAAAGGTTTTAGGTATTAAAACTCAAAATTAAGGTTTAAAGAGTTCATTGCTTGAAACTGTTAAGTTATAGCTTATTCTAGTTGCTTATTTGATTGTGGTTTGCTTATTGTTGCTTTTGTGAAGTTATTGTGTTTATTCATGTGTTAAAAGAAGTTAGAAACAAAGCTCTAAAGCCTGCATTGTTTGGTTTGTGTTTTACCAAAACTGTCAAATATTGCTAAGTGTTTGAAAATTTTGAGAAAATGCTTTTTCATTTGCTTATTATTGCTTATCCTGAATTTCAAACTCCTTTTTGAGTGTTGATTATTGTTCTTTGAGGTCAAATCTTCATCTGTTTTTAGGTTAGAACTTCATAAGGATCTGTTTAGGTGCTTATTATTAAGCTCAAAAGTGTGGATTTGTTAAGATTACAAAAGTTTGAACAATTTGCCTAAGTGTTGAACCTGTGTGAGATAGCCTTTTCATGAAGCTTTTTAAGTGCTTATTTGAATTTCAAAATGCTTTTTCTTTGTTGCTTATTGTAGCTTTTTGGCCATTCTTCTTAGTGGTATAAGCCACTAAGCCATAAGGATCCTTTTGCTAGCTTATTTTTAAGCTATAAAAGTCCCTATTGGCCTTTTTGCTTATTAGTTTTGGCCAAAAGGCTCATTTGCTTATTTAAGCTTCTCTGCTTATTGCATTTACTTATTCTAGGTTAGTATAGCTTATTTGGTTAGTATAAGTCCCCTTTAGCTTAATTTTCTTTAGTTTAGAGCTTATTTAAGCTTATTTGCATTCAAGCTTACAATTTTTAAGTTTTATAGCTTTTTGAGTTTTTTGCCATTATAGCTTATTGTAGTTGCTTATTTTTGTTTTTAAGAGCTTTTTAGATATGCCTTATCATCTGTTTTAGCTTAATTCCCTTTTTGGTTTGCTTGTTTGAGCTTAAAAATGCCAACAGTTAGCATTTTAGTAGTTTAGTATAGTTTGGGCTTATTTTGTTTTTCTTAGCTTATTTGTATGCTTATTCGTGCTTTATAAAAAAGGCGTCTTTGCAAAAGTTGCTTATTTTTAAGTGTTTTAAAAAGTTATAAAAAATGGCAAAAATAAAAACATTTGGGAGTAAGGGAAGCCCCGGGTGAGCAAGGCTCGAACCCGGGACCTCAACCCCACACCCAAACGTTTTACACACACACGCCTCTACCAACGTGCCCTGTGGACATTTTCGATTATTGTTTGCAAAATCTAATCTTTATAGTCATTTTAGCCAGTTTAGATTATAAGCTATTTTTAGCTTATTTCTCTGCTTATTTGATAAGCTATCTTCACAAGCTTATTTTTTTTAGATTCTACATTGTTCAATCCACTTTTGATAATTTTTTCAGAATTTTTATAAATTGTTTAGTATTTTTTATATTTAATTTTCATTAAAATCGTTTTAATTCATAAAAAATAGAAAAATAATCAAAAAAATATAATTCTTTTTTAGAAAATTTTCTTTTAACATTTAGAACCTAGGAAAATTAGATTTGCTTTTGTAGGGTTAAAATTGCAAAATTTGTTTTTTTAAAGAACGGGATTCCCGTTCTTGTTTTTAGTGTTTTCATGCTCAAATCTCCTTCGTTTTTGGTCTAGTTTTCTTTGTTCTAGATTTTTAGCTAATTAAGACTTCTAAAAACCAAAAATATCATTTTAGGATTTAATTTTGTTAATTTAGGGTTTTTAGGTCCCGTTTAAGATTCCTGTTTTGCGTTTTTAGTCAAAATTTGTCTTAATTGTTTTTAAATTTTTGCCCTGATTTTCCTTTAGTTTTAGATAACCAATATTAATCTTGTTCCATTCAAGCATAAATTCTCAAAATGACTCTCGGCTTTCAATTGCATTCCTCGTTGGGGGAACGACCCGGGAATTCATACTCCCGGTTTACTATAATTGTGATTTTTTGATTCTTACCCCCTTATATTTATATATATTTATATAAGTGTTTTATATTTATATATTATATATTTATAAAAGGTATTTGATTCTAATTGATCAGCCAACCATAACCCTGTTACAACCCATTACACCGTTAGTCCTTAGGGACTAACAATGACAGCCCCTACAACTTTACACCGTTAGTCCTCATACATTAACTGTTCCAAATTTGAAATATATTAAATAAAACCCGAAAAGGGCAGGGAAGCCAAAATCAAGCCCAAACCACCCTCCCTCATGGTATGACTCATCTTCAACAGCCTCTTACACACTCCAGTGACACGCCAGCACATTCAAAGCTTCCTTTATTGGTGAATTGACGCGACAAGAAAATAAGGGAAAGTCAAATAATTAAAGATGCGAGTTTAATGGTGATTATCCATTTCCTTAAAACAAATTTGGGAAGTATTGAAAGCTGAGATGGCATCCTTATCCCACAATAAGCACCATACAAGACTTCATAATAAATAGGGAAGAATTCACCCGAAGAGATCATCTAGTTTTTAGAACTTTTTCTTCCAGCTTATTTTTACTTTTCTACTTATAATTCTCTGTTTTCAAGTTTTATTACAAGCACCTTTATCTTTCAGCATTGTACTTTCAAGATAATTCAATAAGAAGTAAGTTCTCAGTTTCTTTTAAAGCTTAATTAATGTCTTGCTTATTGCACTGCTTATTTCTGCTTATTCAAAGCTTATGGATGCTCATTCTGTCTTAATATTGCTTATTAAATTTGTTTTAAAAGTTTTCAAAAATGTTTTCATGTCTTGCTTAAGTTTTCATAAAATCTATCCAAAAAAGCCAAAAAAAATGTTTGCTTATTATTGCTTATTTCCTGTTGGATTGTGCTTAAATATACTTAATATACTTGGTGCCTTATTTGTTTTATGAATTCAAAGCTTTTAGAAGTCTGTTTAAACTTAAAAGTGAGATTTATAGATTTAAAAGAGTGTTTGGGATAAGGCTTTAAAATGGGTCAAAAGAGGTTGAAAACTGTTTTGGGTCATAAATCCTACTTTACAAAGCTCTTTAAGTTGTTCTAATTAGTTTTAAAAAGTTATTATAGGGTGAAATCAAGTTTTAAGGATTTTTCTATATGTTCTTAAAGTCTGTTGTTTTGAAAGTCTTTTCAAACTGTTGAATTTGACTCATGCTTAGAGATTGTGTTAAGGTGTTGTTTATGGTTCATTTAGGGGCATAATGCAGTAGGAAAAGAGTTGTTTAAGTCTTCATTTGTCATTTGTGTTTAAATAGAAAACTGCCAAAATTTTCTAAGTCTATTTTTTTTAAGTTTAAGTCTAATTTTAAATCAAAATTCAAGGTGTGCTTAAGATTGAATCAAGGTCTGAATTTGATAATATAGGTTAATCAGGTATTAGGCTTGATCTGTTTTATCTTATTTTGGAATTTAGAGCTTATCTAGTAGCTTTTAAATAGGGCTGCAGTTTGCCCATTTTTCTTTCAAAATCTCTAAAAAACCAAAAACATAGAAGTTGCTTAACAACCTTTTTCATTTGTAATTTTATAGCTTATTAGTAATCTATATTGCTTAACTTTTGCTTATTCTCAACGCTTAATGTATAAGCTTTATCCGTTTTGAGTTTTTAGACAATAGCTTATTGGTTAAGTAGCCTAAAATTTAGCTTAAAGATACCTCCTTAGGCTGTTTGTCCTTAGTTTAGTCAAAAAAAAAGGCTTAATTGTGATTCTGAGCTTATGGCTTATTGGGAATGCTTAATTTGGTCTTAGATTTGCTTATTAAGTTTGATTTAAGATCTTAGTTGCTTATTCAGTTTAAGGTGTAGCTTATAGTAGCTAATTCTCAATTTAGTTTTAAGAATAAAAAGCCTTTAAGTTTTAAGTGATTCTGTCATTTTAATTAAGCTATTTACTAGCTTATTTGTGCTTCTCATAAAAAGTGTCTTTACAAAAAAGTCTTATTTTTAGCTTATTAGTTAAGTTTTAAAAAGAAAAATAAAAAAATTCCAAAAAAAAGTCTTAGGGGTCGAACCTGAGATCCCCCTTTCATACACTAAAGCATTTAACACACACCTCTACTGCCACTCGCCCTTGGGTCTTTTTTGATTAGTGTTTCCCATATTTAATATATAACGGGTGTTTGCCAGTTTTGCCTATCAACTTATATTAGCTTATTTGTAGCTTATTTGTTAAGCCATTTTTCCAGTTTTTATTTTTATTAGATTCCTCATTATTCAAACTACTTTCCCTGAATTTTTTAGATTTTTCTAAATTAGTTTACTATTTTTAATATTTAATTTAGATTTAAAGTGTTTTTAATTCATAATTAATTAAACAAAAGTCAAAAAAATAAAATTCTTTTTTCTAAAATTTTTTTATATCATTTAGGACTGTCAAAAATTAAATTTGTATTTATAAGGTTAAAATTTGATGTTTAGGTTTTTAAGTCACGTTTCTTAATTCCCGTTAACGTTTTTTTCGTGTTTTATTCGTAATTGCTTATTTATGTTTCTTTTCTTTACATTGTTTTAGAATTATAATTGTAGAATTATAAACCAAATCCAAAATCTTAACCTATTCAAAATTTCGATTACAAACGACTACTCGAAGTTCAATTCCGCTCGTTGGAAACACAAAAGACCGGAAATGATTAGAAGGGGTCACTTTTTGAATAGTCGAAGGCTTCCGGAATTATAATTTATTTCGTAATTTAAGTTGGTTTTCTTGCCGATTCACTATATTATATTTATATATAATATTTATATATATTTATAATATGATATTTATATAATATATATATATATATTATTATAATATATATATATATATTGGACTACGATCAATTTTTGGCGCGTGACGGGGAAAGCTGTGCTTATGAATTTTAAAAGTTATCGTTGAAGATTGTTTTTGAAGATCCTTCGCGAAGTATTCTTGTTGTTTGTGAATATTTTCATATAAAAAATACAAAAATAGTATATGAGTAATTCAAAAATCCACACACACACTATTGCAACGATTAATTTTTGGCGCCGTTGCCGGGGAGGCTATGTTACGAATTCTAAGTTATCGTTTGAAGATTATTTTTTGAAGATCCTTCCTCGGAAGTTATTCTTGTATTTGTGAATATTTTCATATATAAAAAAATAGTATAAAGTAATCCGAAATCCAAAAAAAAATAAAAAACCAACAAAAGAAATCGAGTTGTCATTTTTATAATCGGCTCACCTTTGGAATTACAAGCTATAAGAGGGGTATAAGGAGGGTTGATCCAACGAACTTGGGACCCGAAAGGAGATGGTTTTTAATAGCTTCATGCTTTCCCGCTCCTCCGCTCCTTTGGAAGTTTTTCTAAAGAGCTACCGTGGGCAAATTGACTTCCGGTTGCCAAAAAGAATTTTTTTTGTTTAATTTTTAATAAAGATTTGTTTTTAGTACATGCGCACTCATTCTTCAGGTCCAGTTGTCGAACCGTCAATAACTCCCAGAAGACATCAAAATAAAAAACGTTCCCAACAACAAGTCGATTCGACTATTGTTGAAGAAAACCCCATACTTACGATGGCCGATACACGTACTATGGCAGAATTGCTCCGTGCACCCACCGAGGGAAATGCGGAAGCAATCGTTGTACCACCAATTCCCGCTGAGCATTTCGAGCTAAAACATAGTCTTCTAAATCTTGTAACTTCTAAACAATACTTTGGTTTTGAGAAAGAAGATCCTCATGCTCATATTTGTTGGTTCAACAATATTACTTCTACGATGAAGTACAAAGATGTGCCTGATTCAGCGATTAATCTTATGCTTTTTCCATTTTCTATCGATCGGCCATCCTGGATTTGGCTCGAGAAAGAACCTCCTCGCTCTATAACAACTTGGGATGATCTTGTTTCCAAGTTCATCAACAAATTCTTTCCACCCTAAAAAACAACAAATCTCCGGAATGAAATCTCAAACTTTCAACAACGTTTTGATGAACCGTTTCATGAGACGTTGGGCCGTTTCAAGGATCTCCTTCGTGCGTTCCCACATCACGGTTTTACTAAATTGCATCAACTTGATACTTTCTACAATTCTTTAAACCCAACCGATCAAGATTCTTTGAATTCCGCCTCTGGTGGTAATCTTTTGGAAAAAGGTACTCAAGATGCGTTGAAAATTATTGAGAACAAATCGAAAGTTCGCACTTCACGAAATAATCTTGTTGTTGCCAAAGTAAGTACGAACACCTCTACCTCTGGTCTTTCACCCGATGTTGCTGCACTCACTGATGCCATTAAGGCTTTGCTTTTAAAAAACATAACCCCTCCTCCAGCTCCTGTTAAAGCGGTTGAAGAGAGTTGTGTAACTTGTGGAGGACCACATCCTTACTACCAGTGTCCTGCCACTAATGGCAACGCTTTCCCAGGATATCATGATAATATCCAAGCGTATGTTTCTGCAGCCGCAGTAAACTATAACCAGGGAAATGCTGGACACCGTCCTCCAAGTGTAGCTCACCAAGTTCGACCACCCGGTTTTCCACCAGTTAACAACAATCAAAACCGGGGAAATAATTACAACCCAAGAAATTCAACTTACCGAGCTCCGATTCCTCCAACTCAAGCTGCTCCGTCTAACGAACTCGCAAATTACATGAAAATTAATAAAACAAACATGTAGGCTATGCGAAATCAAATAAATAATATGAAAGTTGAGTTGAAAAACGAATTTCAGGCCATGATGTTGCAACAAAAACAATAAACTTGAAAACATGTTGAGTAATTATTTTCAAATAAACAAACCTTCGAGTTCGGGTCCTCTTCCTAGTAATACCGTTACTAACCCGAAAGGTGACTTAAAAGCAATCACCACCCGAAGTGGTGTTTCTTACGATGGACCTCCAATTCCTCCTCCTTTCTCTCCCTCTCCCAAGGTGGTGGAAAGAGAGCCTGAGGTAACAAAGGATCTGGTGCAATCAAGTACCAAAAAAGTCCAACCTCCGGATGTCCAACCTCAAGCACCAACCTCTGAGCCCATTAACGCTCCTAAGCCTAAATCGAATATACCTTATTCTTCGAGGCTTAACAACCAAAAGCTCCGAGAAAGAGACGACCATCAAATGATGAAGTTTCTTCAAATCTTTTGAAGCTTACACTTCAATCTTAGCTTCTCGGATTCTTTACTCTACATGCCCAAATTTGCTTCCACATTCAAGAATCTTCTTAGCAATAAGGAAAAAATATTTGAAGTAGCCAATTCACCAGTGAATGAGAATTGTTTGGCGGTTATCCTAAAGAAGTTGCCCAAAAAAGTAGAAGACCCCGGTAAATTTCTCATTCCGTGTAATTTTCCAGAGATAGCTGAATGCTTAGCCTTGGCCGACCTTGGTGCAAGCATCAACTTGATGCCTTGCTCCATATGGAAGAAGCTTTCTCTCCCCGAACTTACTCCTACCCAAATGATTCTTGAGCTTGCGGACCGGTCTACAACTAGACCAACCGGCATTGCCAAAGATGTCCTTGTGAGAGTAGGAAAGTTTCATTTTCCGGCTGACTTTGTGGTCATTGATTATGTTGTCGATCCTCGAGTTCCCTTAATTCTCGTGAGACCCTTTTTTAGGACGGCACGAGCTTCGATTGATGTTTACGGTGAAGAATTAACTCTTCGAGTGGGTGATGAAGCCATAACATTCAAAGTTGGTAACACTTTAAAATTCTCTTACAATGATGCTGAATCGATTAACTGAATCGATGTCATCGATGTAGCTTGTGAGGAGTATTCTCAAGAAATGTTAGGACTTTTTTGGCAATTCTAAGAGTGGCAATCCCACTCCAATTTTTGAACCAATCATCGCTAAATCTTTACCCCCTTACTCCATTTGAGGGAGGTGATTTCATTGTAGAGGAATTTGAAGGTTATCTTGTAAGTGACTCAGTTCCACCGGGAATTGATTCTGAAGATATAAGCGAATTTTTCCCGTTGAGGATAGTGACTTTTTCTTGGAAAAACCCAAAACATATCCCTCTGAACTTGAGACTTTTAGATTTTATATTAAAGAGAAGAATAGTGGCAGTAACACTAATCATGCTGATGTTTCTCTTCTAGAGTATGAACGATTCTATTTGGAGGGAGATATTCGTCTCTTTGAAAAATTCTTAAATAATGATCCATCATCCCCTCTCCTTCCGAAAGAGATTAAAGCTATAGAACTAAAAAATGAAAAATCTTCAGTTAATGAACCTCCGGAGCTTGAACTCAAGGACTTACCTTCTCATCTCGAGTATGCATTTTTGGAGGGTATCGATAAATTACCCGTCATTATTGCTAAAAACTTGAAAGACGAAGAGAAGGAACGCCTAATAAAGGTATTAAGGTCTCACAAGCAAGCAATTGCTTGGAAACTATCCGATATTAAGGGTATTGACCCACAATTCTGCTCTTACAAAATTTTAATGGAGGATAACTTTAAACCGGCGGTCCAACATCAAAGAAGGGTAAATCCAAAAATTCATGAAGTCATCAAAAAGGAAGTTATAAAACTCCTTGATGCCGGATTGAATTACCTTATCTCGGATAGTCCGTGGGTTAGCCCCGTGCATTGTGTACCCAAAAAGGGTGGAATGACCGTTGTGACAAATGAAAATAACGAGTTAATTCTGACTAGGTTAGTTACCGGATTCTCCGGGTATTTTCAAATCCCGATTGGCCCGCAAGACCAAGAGAAGACTACCTTCACTTGCCCTTATGGAACTTTTGCCTATCGACGTATGCCTTTCGGCTTATGTAATGCTCCTGGCACGTTCCAAAAGGTGTATGATGGCCATTTTCCATGACAT
>BQNB010106071.1:0-23467 GCA_026074375.1 Tanacetum coccineum | reverse complement strand
TTGTGCAAATTTACATCGATAATATTATTTTTGGGTCTACAAACCCAAACTTTTCTAAAAGATTTGAAAAATTAATGCACAATAGATTTGAGATGTCCTTAATGGGGGTTGAATAGTTTTTATTGTTTTAAATTAAAACTTAGATTATCAACTTATGTGAACTCAAGAGATATACACAAGTGTATATGATAGCGATGCAATAAGTAAATAAGTAATCTACGAAATATGAACAAGTAAAGATAAGAAAGATCAAACCGATGACACAATGATTTATAGTGGTTCGGCTATGAAGCACCTTTTCACCCTACTCCACTCCCTAAGTACCCAACTTGAGAGTTATCTTCACTATGTCAACAAGCTCCCTTTAGGCGGAGAAAACCGTACACGTCGCTTACACTTTTTCTGTACTAAGCTAAATACCGAGTTCTACTTCGAGATAGAACCAATCTAACACACTATGTATTTTGTGGCCTAAATACTAACCTATCATACACATATGATACACATAACACACAACACAAGATATACAAGATGAATGATTATCACAAACGTGATGACACAACTAAACTATTAACACTTGAAGCTTAACGTCTTCGTAAGTGTTCTTCACTAAAGAGTGGAATGAGTTGATCACTTATAATGGATTATGTAACAAGTATAATGATCAAAGACTATAATATATAAAAGATGTATGTGAAAAATATTTGTCGATAGTTGTTTAAAATTAAAGCTTAAGGTTGCTATTTATAGGCAAGCCTTTGAAAATCAAATGCTGTCCCAGACAGCTATGAGCTGCGACCCACGAATCCACCATAGCTGGATCCGTCTAGTGTATTAGGTGAATCCGTCGGGGGAGCTGGGACAACATTTGTCATTTTATGATTAACCCCAAATCTATACAAAATATTGTTTTGTACTTAATAAAACTAGTTTATTAGATTCTTCTAGAACAAAATATTTCTTATCACCAATAAGGAAAGATTTTCTAGATTTGAGAAGATTTGGAAAGATTGTTTCTACTTATGGTTAATCTTATTTTGTCTTACATGATTAATATAACTAGCTTATAATTAATCATGTGTTAACTTAAATCATTTGATTAGAAAAGGTTTATGCAAATGATAATATTTTTCTTTGATCATTAACTATGTTTAATAATGTCATATTCATACCTTAAGTTATTTGGCGTCGTCAAGTAAACTTTCGACTAAATAACTTGTTTACGTAAACTTTTACGTAATATGACATTATATTTGTTATTATCAAAACATGAAGATCATTAAATATAAATATCATTTTTACACGAATATTTGAATTAACAATCTTTCCCCTTTTTGATGATGACAAAATATAAACTCATGCTTTTTAAAAGTTACTAAATAAGTATTTAGTAGACGAGTTTACATTTCTTCTCCCCCTTTTGTCGAAGAAAAAATTGTTATAGAGGGGGTCCTTGCAAGTCTTGTCTTGACGAATGCTAAGTCACTTGGTTACGAATGCAAAGTAAAAAAATAACGACTAAATTGCAAGTCCTCCCCCTTGGTGTATACTCCCCCTCGCTTTGGGCACCAAGGAATCGAGCTATAGATGCGTGCTACAAAACAAAGTTAGTAGACAAGCAAATATATATATGACAACCACATATGCACACATATACATTTAAGCAATAAACATTCATTATCAACACAACAAAAGAAAATAATGTTAAATTCATTATAAGGCATAAATCATAAAATTTGGCATTAAAGCCCACAAGACAAGAAACCTAAACTAGAAAAGAAAAGAACACAATTAAAAATCTTAAATCTTGGGATAAATATCATTTTCCCATATAATCCAAAGGGTGGGGTGAGATTTTCATGCGGCTAATGCGGAAAGTAAGGTGGGTTTGATGAGGAACCAAGGTGGTGTCGGATGTATGAGAACATGTAGTTGACACGGTTTCGGATCATTTGGATTTCATGCCTTGTGGTGCTACAACATTGGCAAAACATGTTGTGGAGGTGAGGCATGTCATTTGGATGAACAAAATCTAAAATGTTTGGAGGATTGAGAAAATATTGATTTCCAAGATTTGGTGGTGGATGATGAATGTTTTCAAGTGTAGGTGCATTGTTGTAGAGATGAGGTGTATTGTTGTTAATGTTAACAAACAACGGTTAGGTTGATGGTAGTGGTTCAAATTTGGGTGGTAGATTTGGAAAACCGAGAGCTGGTCGTGAGACACGTGGTGGTGGAGATGTATTAGAGGGCCCGATGGCTAATAGTCCATCGTTGACACATAAGGGTTATTTGGTGAAATTTGTAGTGGAAGAAGTTCTTGAGATTCTTGTTTTATCGGAATGACAAAATAAAGTTTAGGTGGAGGTGCAACGTGAGTTGGTGTCGGAGACTCACTTGGTGATGATGATGAGGTGTAGTGTGTGCTTTTGCTAGAGATGGATTTTGATGAAGCTTGTGGTGGTGAGAGGGACTTCTTTCTAGGAGGTGGTGAAGGAGTTCTTTTATTTGGTTGTTCCTCACTTGAGGATGTGAGATTGACATAGGTTGAATACTTGACACTCATTCTTGCGGTTTTTCTTTTGAAGTTTGGTGAATTTGTTTTGGATGAACTAGTCATGGTGATGAGCTAGTAAGGTTGTATATGAGAAATGTGGAGAAGGTGTGAAGAAAATGGTGTTTGAGGGTGATGATTATAAGGTGAAAGTGGTGAAGTGGATTGTATAATGGTTCTTGGATTTTATCGAGATCATGTTATATCCTAAGGTTTAAAATCCCACATAGTATCATATAGCATGGTTATAAGATAAAGTAGAAAAGGTTAAAAATCAAGAAAATTCGAATTTTGGCGCCTGGCCAGGTGACCCACTAATCCACTAAAACAATGTACGGATCTCCATATGGTGGATCCGTTGGTCGCAGGCTTCAACAAAAACGACCAGAACTGCATTTGGTACCCAAAACTCAAAAAAACTATCATGTAAACATCATTATCTACTACCAGTTATCACTAACATGATAACAATATCCATAAAGCTTTGCAAGATAAAGTGAGTACGTAGTTTCAACATACATAGATCAACTTTTTCAATTCACCAATATCCTTATATAGAGTTCATAACCAAAAATTCAAACTACCACATACCACAAGAACACATAGGCATAACACAAGCATGATCATTTTTGTTTCTTCAAGTACTTGGTGATGGTGCCAACATAGCGATTCAAGCATTTAAACATTCCTCTCTTCTCTCGTTAGGCTTTGGTTAGATCCTCATCGTCGGACAATTCATCATAGAATTTAAGAAAAGATGGTGCTTCCTTGTTATTGGACGATGAAGATGAAGAGGAAGTGACCAAGGGAGAGGCAATTCTCTTTCCCTTTTCTTTACCAGGATTCCTTGAAATGTCTAGAGGATCCATGAAACATTTATGGAATGTGAACCTAGCAAGAGGGACAATAGCCTGAGGGTTTGTATGGAGGATGTGATTGTAAAGACGAGTCAAAAGCATGACAAATGGCATGGGACCATCTTGTTTGTTTATGACTTCCTCCATTCGATAAATGAGCATCGAAGTGAAGTTAAACTTTCTTTTGATGGTTAAGTAGTAAAGCATGTATGCAGTTAATGCGTTTACTTTATTTCTCTTGATAAGGGAGCAAAAGAAATTTTCCCTAAAGAAAAGCTTCCATCCTCTTAAGTCAGGATGAATTTCGTCCAGGTGGAGTTTGTTGGAGTCTCTTAGAAGTTGAGTTTGAGTGGTTCTAGGAATGGTGATGTTCTTTTTGACAAGGTCATGCTTAGGGCCAAAGAAATTACTATTGGGATTATCATCAAGAGAATTTAGTGACCATTTGGTTATGTAAAAGGTATCTAGAGCGTATGGAGTTTGAAGGATTTGAGAGAGTTGAGATGAAGTTAGCTTAAAGGAGAATTGACCAAGATTGAACTCAATGTAAGGACGTTCCTCCTCATCTCTTTTGACTTCAAGACTATGATAGAACTCAACCACAAATCAAGGGCATATGGGTTTGTTAAGAGTGAGAAAAGACTCGAGGCCTATAGCTTGAAAGAATGGAAGCATGTTGTTTTCAGCAATGAAAGAAGCATTAATGATTCTTCCTTGATGGAAGAGACGTTGTTCAAGAGTATGGTAAGACTCCCTAAGTTCTTCATCCATTTGTCTTGAACGATGGACTCTAGGTAGATATTCTTTAGTTTGTTTGTAATCCATTTGATTAATTTATGTTGTGATTTCACCTATATATAAATGACAATGACTCAATAAGCAAAAAATAAAAATGATGTAGATACAATATAATGCGATCTCTAAGTGTGTGTCTATATGGACTTGATGTGGGTGTGCGGTTTGCTTGACTAAAAAAATAGCGATAATACTAATAATAAGCAAACCTTAATGCACAACCTATGTTTGATATTGCTCTAGATGAATGGAAAGAAAAATGCTTATGAATTAAGCATCTCGTATATACATTCATGAGACCCAAGGTATGAAGAAAATATTTTTGCGTTGTATTAACAATGTAGTTAAACAACCCTTGTTTTGAAAAATTCCTAGAAGTGAGGTTTTATTAAAAAAAATCATAACTTGGGGTTTTGGTGAAAATTGATTTTTGGCGAATCACTTCAATTATGCTTTCTGAGTATCATAATAGTTATACATTGCTATATCTTAGTCCTAATTGTGCGAAAATTGTAAGAAAAAATAAAATCCTAAAATTATTTAATTTAAGCAAAATCAAAACCGTAGACACAAAATTAAGAAGAAAATAAGATGAAATCACTTACAATAGTAGTCTTAGATTGATGATTTGTTGATGATCTTTGTGATTAATTGCTCCAATTGCCTCTAACTTTGATTTAGTATGAAGGGTTTAAGTGTTTTGGTTCGTGGGTGTTTTTGGATAATAATATAAGTGGTCCCAATTTGTTTAAAATCAGTTATTTACCCGCGTTCTGAGACTCACGGATCCACCTAAACAACGTACGGATCTCCATATGGTGGATCCGTGATCCGCAGGTGTCCACAAATATGGGCAGAGTTGATTTTTAAGCAAATTAAGATAAGGTGTTGTGTTTTTCGCAATTGGAGTATGTTATAGTTACTATTAGGAGTATGTAACATAATTTTCGGAGTCGACGTCCAAGTTTTGAGTGAACCGTGCAACTTGTCGTGAATTTCCTGATGGAATTTCAACGTAGTCGATCCTACTAGGAGTGTGTTATCTTTTAGCATAAGTTTGACCATTACTAATAACAAAATCATTTATGAACATTTAGACTCAACAAAACATCGTCAACATAAGTGTGAGTTGCAATTCGATGATTGTTCTTTTCGTCTTTTTCAATCGATTTCGTAATTTCATGTATTGACCATACATGTAGATTTTGAAAATATCTATAGTCATTTTATTGATATTTTCTCTATCTAGTTAAAATTCAAATATCGATTATGTTCACGATCGGAAGTTTTGTAATTGGAACTTGTAATGAGAATTAACACCTTTTGAATAATGATTAATTACTTCATTAAATTTCCGTTTACGATTATTTTTTAGATGATGGAGAATAACTATCCATGATAAGTTCCATCATTCCTAATCCTAATCTTAAATAATTAAATACTTCACGTTTTAAAGGCTTAGTAAATATATCGGCTATATTATCCTCGGATACAACTTTCTTGATAAAGATGTTGCCCTTTTGGACGTTATCGCGTAGAAAGTCGTGACGGATTTCTATATGTTTAGTTTAAGAGTGTTGTATGAGGTTCTTACTTAAGTCGATGGTGCCTTTATTGTTGCATATAATCGAAACGTCATTGAGGCGTATGCTATAGTCGATGAGAGCTTGTTTCATCCATAGTGCTTGTTGACATGCCTTCCCGGCGGAGACGTATTCGGCTCCGGTCATGGAGATAGCAGGGGTCGTTTGTTTCTTAGCAAACCAAGATGTCAAACAACATCCCATTAACGTATAAACGTCACTACTTTTACGATTAACGTAATTGCCCGTATGGTCAGAGTCGGCATAAACTATAGTTTCTATTCCGGTTCCTTTTGGATACCATAATCCTAAGTGTGTAGTTCCTCTAATATACCTAAATATACGCTTAACGGCTTCTAAATGGGTAGTCTTAGGATTTTCTTGAAAACGAGCACATAAGCAAACACTAAACATAATATCGGCCCCACTTGCGGTTAAATAAAGTAAACTACCAATCATACCTTGATATTTAGAGCTATCCACGAAGTAGGCTTCATCGTCCTTAGTGAGCTTGATCTCCGTTGACATCGGCGTCTTGGTTGGTCTGGAATCTTTCAATTCGAACTTCTTTAACATCTCTTTGATGTACTTGGATTGATTGAAAAATATTCCGTCTTCTATTTGTTAAATTTAAAGACCCAAGAAGAAGTTCAACTCCCCTATCATACTCATCTCAAACTCGTCGTGCATGATTTTTGCAAAATCATCACACAAGTTTTGACTTGTGGAACCAAATATAATGTCGTCGACATATATTTGAACAATGATAAGATGTGACTTTGATTTCTTAGTAAAAAGTGTATTATCGACCATTCCCATTGAATACTCATGTTTTATCAAAAATGCTTTCAGTCTATCATACCAAGCTTTAGGAGCTTGCTTAAGACCATACAAAGCCTTTTTAAGTTTATAAACATAGTTTGGTTTTTGAAAATCAATGAACCCCGGAGGTTGAGCAACATAAACCTTTTCGTTTATAAAACCGTTTAGAAAAGCACTTTTTACATCCATTTGATATAATTTAAAGTCATTTGCACAAGCAATAGCAAGAAGTATTCTAATCGACTCTAATCTAGCTACCGGAGCATATGTTTCATCATAATCTATATCTTCTTCCGTGAATGAGACTTGACACTTATTGTCACAAATTTGACTGATACTAAGTAAGTTAAAAGCTAAGTTATCTATGTGTTCTACATTATATATAGTAAGAGAGTCATTAGAGATTGTACATTTGGCTATAATCTTTCCTTTTAGGTTACATCCAGAAAAAAACATTACCTCCGTCGTATGCTTTGTAGGTAGAGAGTACTATGAATATTGCTGAAGAGAACTTAATACTGCTAAAGACTTAAGACTGCCATAAGAAGATAATGAGTGCATGAAGATAAAGACGTGTGAAGAGATATGTATGGACTTATTAAAAATGTATATCTTATAAAGTTAGAAAGATATGTATATGATTAGAATTATAGAAGATCTTGAGTATCTTCAAAGATTTGTAGTTATCTTGTAAAGGACTCCTTGGTGTATAAAAAGAGATCTTAGGTTATGGTTATTTGATAGATATTCATACTTCTGCATGCACATAGCTTCAAGGTTGTAAACCCTAGTACTAGATAGAGTACTCGTATTATTCATCATAATAATATTGAAGTTTTTTTGTTATATCATTGTTCATTCAAGTTTACTGTTTTATTAATATTTATTCTAAGTATTAAAGAGTATATTCCGCATACTCTTTAGTATTCACAAAGTTTCTACCGTTGTTGTTTGGATTTATCCAAAATAACATAATCTTTACAAGCTAAAGAATAGATCTTGAGTTGGGATCAACAAGTGGTATCAGAGCTTGTGTTCTGAAACTTTGATCTAGAAGAAACAAATAAGAAGAACTCTTTATTCACACAAAGAGATAGATCTAGAAACTGCCCAAACCAATGCTAGTGAAAAGTTGCCCATTCTCAAATAAGATAAATATGAGATGTGGAGACTAAGAATAGAGCAATACTTTCAAGTTCAAGACTATGCTATATGGGATGTCATAGAGAATGGAAACTCTTTCAAACCAACAGCACAAACAACAGCAAATGCTGATGGTACTTCTACTTCATTGATATCAGGTGCTGTTACTACTGAAGAGAAGGCCTAAAAGAAGAATGATGTAAAAGCAAAAAGTATGTTGCTGATGGCACTTCCCAATAAACATCAACTGACATTCAATCAATACAAGGATGCAAAACTTTGTTTGATGTCATAAAAACAAGATTTGGTGGTAATGATGCAAAGGATGACTCAAGGACACTTCTGAGCAGATGTATGTGAACTTCAATGCTCCAAGCATGAGTCACTGACCTCTATTTTTAACAGGCTTCGAAAATTGTTAGCCAGTTGGCATTCTTGGGTGAAAAATCTCTCAAGTAGATTAACTTATAATTTTGAGAAGTTCCTTCTTAATGGAACATCATGTAGTGGTTGGAGGAATACTTCATGAATCTTAACACAATGAGCATTGATGATCTCTACAACAACTCAAGGATTGTTGATCATGAGGTAAAAAACTGTTACATAAGCTCCAACTACAACTCAGCTTTCAAAATATGGATTTGTCGTCATCTCCTAGCAGTACCAATGAAGTTAATACTGCCAATGTTCAAGTTAGTACTGCTAACTCTCCTGTTAGTACTGCTGATACTCCAGATAGTACTGCTAACTTAAGTGATGCCACTATCTATGCGTTTTTGGAAAATCAACCAAACGGGTCTCAACTTGTTCATGAAGACCTTAAACAAATCCATGAAGATGACCTAGAAGAAATGAATTTGAAGTGGCAGTTATCTTTACTGAGCATGAGAGCAAGAAGGTATTTCCTGAGAACTGGTAAGAAGATCACTATCAATGGGAGTGATACTGCTAGATATGACAAGTCCAAGGTAGAATGTTTCAACTGTCATAAGATGGGATATTTTGCAAGGGAATGCAGAGGTCCTAGGAATCAAGATAATAAGAACAGGTTTCAAGACAGCTCAAAAAGGACTGTGAATGTGGAAGAAACTTCTTCCAAAGCTATGGTGGCTATTGATAGAGCTGGTTCTGCTTGGAGCTTTATGGCAGATGAGGAAGTACCTACCAACATGGCTCTTGTGACTTTCTCATACTTAGAGGTATATAATGACAAAACTTGTACTAACACCTATCTTAAAAGCTTTGAAACTCTTAAAACTAAATATGATAATTTAATAATAAAGTTTAATAAATTTGAGTTTAATCTAGCTACCTATAAAAGAGGTTTAGCATCTGTAGAAAAACAACTTGTCTTTTACAAGAAAAATAAGGTTATGTTTTGTGACTAAATTGCTTTTATAAAAAGAGATACCTCATTTAAAGACTTAGAAATCAATGCCCTTAAAAGTGAGATTGAGAAGCTTAAGAAAGAAAAAGAGAGCAATCAGATTAAAATTGACAAATTTGAAAATGCTTCTAAAAGCTTAGATAAATTAATAGGGAGTCAAATATCTGATAACAATAGAAAAGGTGTGAGGTTTGTAAGCTATAATGTTGTTCCACCTCCACCTACATGCTTATTTGCACCCCCAACTATTGATTTGTCCAACTTCGTACTTGAGGAGTTCCAACACATGTCATTTGAAGGCCTATGGATAAGGCAGTAATAGAGTGTCTTGTAAGATACTCTAATGAGGTTAAGAAAACTCCGATGCCATTGGGTGAGAAGTTGGTATCAGAAAAAGAAAAGCAAACTGTTTTTCCTACTAATATAGAATCTGTTAAACAACAAGAAAAACTAGCTAGGAAACCAATTAAGTATGCAGAGATGTATAGATCACAAAAACCTAAGGGAATCAAGAAACTGGAACTAATCTCTTAAATCCTAAAAAGCTAGGAGGTTGATTTTGTGCTGTATAATAAGCATGTATTGTTTGTGGAAGTTTGCCTTCGTGCAGGTCTCACTGTATATTACATACAAAGGGAAGGATGTAAAATGGGTATTCATTAGACAAGGGTGAATTATAACTTTCTGCTAAAATAGGTCACCTAACTCTCACAAGGTACATGACTCCCAGAGCAGTTTTAATGGAAAATATGGCCTAAAAACCACTTAATACTGCTAGGATGTTATACTGATCATCTCAATACTATAGTTTATAGTGCTTGACAATGACATGTTTCTAAAAATTAGCACAATCAGCTGGATAGAGGCCATATAAATTATAACATCATTAACTAATAAAAACCGTTACAAAAAAGTTTATTACTGCTAAGGAAAAAGTTTTATACTGTTAAGCCAAAAGCTTAAACTTCTAGGCTATATTGCTGCAGTAGTTATGCTGTCAGGAAAAAATCAGGTTAAAGCTGTTAAAGGCCTCAAGCTTGTTGGGTTGGAGGGGATAATCCTACCTACTTAACAGTGCATATTTACTTTAAAGAGACGAAAATTATTTGATGCAAGAGGCAGATCCAAGTCAGTGATGGTTTGGGTCCCCAAAGGAAACTAATTTCCTTATCTTATGTGCAGGGTCATCCAAAAAAAGAAGATCAGGATATGTTAAAGTGGATGCTCTAGGCAAATGAAAAGGCAACTTGTCATATCTCTCAAAACTTTATGGAATTTGATGGGGATTATGTTACCTTTGGGGGTGGATGCTAGATGAGGAAGATTTACTAGTAAGGGAAACTCTTAAAACTGGGTACAGCTTGATTTTGAGATGTGTACTTTGCAAGGACGTTACAGTTTACCTTTTTATTGTCTCACAGGATGTGTGACAAAAAGAACAGTGTTCTTTTTACTGTCACGTTATGTTTTTGTTCTGTCTACTAATTTTAAGTTAATCTATCGAAAGTAGGTTTTACATAATGTTCATAGATAGACAACATGTGCAAGTGTTGATCATGAAAAATATTGGTCTAATGAGAGGCTTAACCTGTCTTGTGCAAATGCCAGACTTGATGTATCATTGTTATGCATAGGAGGCTTGTTATTAAACTTTAAAAACTATTAATAAACTGGTTTAAGGATAATCTTGTGAGGGGATACCTGCCAAAAAACGTTTTGAAATTAACTGACTTGTGTTGCTTGCCTTAAGGGAAAGCAACTCAAAGCCTCTTGTAAGTACCAACGATCATAACTCTATTACTCAGCTTTATCATGTTGCATATGGACTTGTTTGTCCAACTTTGTGAGAATCTTTATAAATAGGATTATTGTTTGTGGCTCACTGATGATTATAGCAGATCACTTTGGGTTTTCCTTTTTAGCCTCTTAGGATGAGAAATAGGGCTTCCTTAAGAACTTATAACTGAGTAGAAAATCCTATTTGATGTGAAAAGTAAAAATAACGATGTGACAATGGGATGAGTTTAAGAATAGAGTTATGAATGAGTTTTTTGTGAAACGAAAAGGCTTTAAGGAGGGTATTTAGTATAAGCTTGAACTCTTTAGCAATTGATGTATACTGAATGGAGATTATAGGACATATTTGAGGCTGCTGCTCGCTACTCGCGAGCTGTGACTCTTAAAGTTACCTATATCAATTTTGGGCTGATGCAGTTAATTACGCTTGTATGTTGTAGGAAATAGAGGTATTATAGTTAAGCCTCATAACAAGGCCCCTTATAAATTGTTTAGAGGTAGAACTCCTGCTCTAAGCTTCATAAGACCATTTGGGTGCCATTTTACCATCCTTAATACCTTAGATCATCTTGGCAGATTTGTTGGAAATCTAATTATGTGTTTCTTTGTTGGATACTCATTGACTAGTAAGGCTTTTAGAGTATACAACATTAGAACCAGGAAAGTAGAAGAAAACTTGCACATTAGGTTCTTGGAGAATAAACCTATTGTTACAGGTGATGGTCCAAAGTGGCTGTTTGATATTGATAGTCTAACAAAATCAATGAATTATGTGCCAGTTGTTGCAGGTACAAACTCTAATGATTTTGCAGGTTCAGAAGAAAGTAATGGTGCAGGTCACACTAGCAAGGAGACTGAATTTAGCCAAGACTACATTGTGATGCCACTGTGGAAAGATGGTTCAATGTTTGATTCTTCTTCAAGTATGATAGTGATGGATGATACACACAACCTTCTAGTAATGCAAAAAAGAAGGATGATGAAGGTGTAAGTAAAGCAAGTGGATTTAGTGATCAAGAGCAACCTGAGAGCAGTACTCCAAATATTAATACTGCTGGGCCAAGTATTAATACTGCTAGTGCAAATTTTAAAACTGGTAGTCTAAATATTAATACTGTTAGTCCAACAATTATTACTACAAGGTCAAATCACTCTCAAAATGTATCTGACATGTTTTCTTTGGGAAGAAGTGCTACACTTGAAGCCACACATGCTGATTTATTTGGTGAGGAAACAAAAATGGATATGAGCAACCTTACTACCTCATATCAAGTTCCTACTAATCTAAATACAAGAATTCATAAAGATCATTCACTTGATCATGTGATTGGTGATATATAATCTGGTGTATAGACAAGGGGAATGACAAAGAATACAAATGAACATGGGTTTATTAGTGCTGCTTATGAAGGGAAAACTCATGAAGACCTTCAGACTTGTCTGTTTGCTTGTTTCCTATCCCAGGAAGAACCAAAAAGAATTGCCAAAGCTCTAAGTGATCCAGCTTGGGTAGAAGCAATGCAGGAGGAGCTTTTATAGTTTAAACTACAAAAAGTTTGGATACTAGTGGATTTGCCTAAAGGTAAGAGAGCTATTGGTACAAAATGGATATTCAGGAACAAGAAAGATGAGAGAGGCATAATAACAAGGAACAAAGCAAGGCTAGTTGCCCAGGGATATACTCAAGAAGAAGGTATAGATTATGATGAAGTTTTTGCTCATGTGGCTAGAATTGAGGCAATAAGTCTGTTCTTAGCTTATGCTTCCTTTATGGGCTTCATGGTATATTAGATGGATGTGAAGAGTGCTTTCCTTTATGGTACAATTAAATAGGAGGTATATGTGTGTAAACCTCTAGGATTTGAAGATCTTGATTATCCTGACAAAGTTTACAAGGTGGTGAAAGCACTTTATGGTTTGCATCAAGCTCCAAGAGCCTGGTATGGAAACTTGGCCAAGTATTTATTGGGGTCAATGGTTTCAAAGAGGAAAGATAGATCAAACCCCTTATTATCAAGAAGCAAATAGGGTGTTATTAGATTGGAACATGTCTTTGGTGATGGACATTAAATCTTTGGCTCTACAAACAAAGAGTTGTGTACTGAATTTGAAAAAACTGATGCTGACTAGTTTCAGATGTGTTCTATGGTGATCTCAATTTCTTCTAAGTTTGCAGTTTAAAGCAAAGAGAAGATGGGATTTTTATAGTTATGTAATATGGAGCTCAGGTATTAAGGAAGTTTGGTTTCACAGATGTCAGGACAGCTAGCACCTCAATGGATACAAAAAAGCCTTTGCTCAAGGACTCAGATGGTGATGATGTTGATGTTCATCTTTACAGATCAATGATTGGATCATTGATGTATCTTACATCATCTAGACCAGACATTAGGTTTGCAGTATGTGCACGTGCAGATTTCAAGTTTACACTAATGTTTCAACACTCACATGCTGTGAAAAGGATTTTTAGGTATCTAAAAGGCCAACCTAAACTAGGCCTTTGGTATCCTAGAAATTCTCCCTTTGATCTGGTGGCATATTCTGATAGTGACTATGCTGGAGCAAGCTTAGATAGGAAATCAACAACAGGAGGTTGTTAGTTCCTAGGGTGCAAATTGATATCATGGCAGTGCAAGAAGCAAACTGTGGTTGCCACCTCCTCTACTAAAGCTGAATATGTGGCTGCTGCTAGTTACTAGGCAAGTATCTGGATTCAGAATCAAATGATGGATTATGGGTATAATTTTATGCACACCATGATTAATTGTTCCACATATTTAAAGTCTTAAATTAATATATATCATATTAATGTTCCACATATTAAAGTCTTAAATTAACAAGATAAACACATATAAAAATATGTATTAAGCTATCAAATCGAACAGTTATTAAACAAGTAAAACGTGTCATTTTTTAGCATATGTGTGATATAAACTTTTTAAACTTAAATTAAATAACTTTTTAAAACTTTTGTTTTAATAAAACAATCCTTATAATAACCAAGAATTATAATACTTGTTAAGATTATTTTAAAATTACCTGAAAAACAAGTCCAACACGCTTCCGTATCTGTCTGCCTTTTTTACCAGAATATTTCTGGGTCACACCACTTGACTTCTTAATAGAGTATTTCAAACCCAACCTATCCTTATGAGATAGGTGACTTCTTTTGTGGCTCCTTCAATAATATTTAGCACAACCCAATTTCATTTCTTACGATAGGCGTACAGTAGACATTTATTGATTAGGTTGGAAGTATCATTTAGATAAGAGTAAAATAATCAAAACAAAGTGTATAACTCCAGGAGATTATAAGGAAAGTAAAGACTTTTATTTATTCATGATGGAATATATTACAAAGTTGATATGAAAATGCATGGAAAATGTAGTTTCATGGAAAGTAAAATTACAAATGCATGGAAGGAACAATGTCATCCTTATTACAAAAAAGTCTTATTTATACTACACTGATGACATCAAATAACGTCTATTTTATAACATCATTTATCCCATGTAATTAACCCATTTTGTATAATTATAGCAAAGAATTGTTACTTAATCGTTTATATTTGAGAATTGCAGTAATTACGGAGTACTTGGTGAATATTTGTAAAAGGCGCGCATTCTGGAGCTTAAATGAAGATATTTTTAAGATTACTATTTTGAAGACCAATACGCCGTATCCATCAAGGAAGATACGGCGTATCCGTGCCTGCACTCACCAAAGACCACAAAGGAAAGTAGATCAATACGCTGTATCCAGAGAAGACCAATATGCCGTATTGGAAATATGAAATGAATATAATATTCTTGAAGATATCAAACGTGGTCCCTACTCCAAGAAACTCTAATACGCGGTATCCAATCCCTTAGATACTCCGTATCTAACCGACTTCCAGACCCTATAAATACAAAACTCAAAAACAAAGTCTGCTAAATCATATTCTCGATACCTAAACCACAAAAGTCAATTTTCAGAAGAGAAAAAGAGCAGAAGAGGTCTTGCAACGCATTCCAATCCATAGGAAACAACGTGTAATTTCTTATACTTTTGTAATCATTCAGTTTTTGGTATCATTCGTTAACTCGGTTAGTTTACGTTGGCTAAAACAATTACTCTTGTATTAATTGTTGGGAATAAATCTTCACAAGAGTTAATACTGCCAAGGTATAACTAACAGTACTAATGGAGTTAGTACTGCTAGTACATACTTAGTACTGCCAGAGTTAGTTAATACTGCTAGAAGAATGATTAATACTGCTGATGGTCAAAGCTGCTGACTTGGAGATAAGGATGCATTGAGATAATTATGGAATGTATATCTTTTATATTTTAGGAAGATTTGTATGTGATTATGATTGATAGTTATCTTGTAAAGGACTCCTTGTGGTGTATAAAAGGAGATCCTAGGTTAAGGTTTTACATACGCATACATAGACACATTCGCTTAAGAGATAGAGAATACATCTTAGAGAAAGATTGTAATAGCTTCAAGGTTTGTAACCCTAGTACCATCAAGAGTACTCGTATTATCAATAATATTGACGCACTTTGTGATATATTCATTGTTGGTACTGTTCCATTGCTAAATACTTCTAGAGTATCAAAGTATAGATTCCGCATACACTTTGATATACAAACAAAGTCTCATCTATTGTTATTTTGGATTCATCCAAGGTAACATACACTTTACTAGGTAAAGAACCGATCAAGGTGTGGGATCAACATAATGAATGTAAGTATTCAACTTACTTAGGAAGTACGAGGATGAATCATGGCTCAACATACCATAAGCAGACGATGAGAATTAAGGTATAACTGAACGACTCTAACCACAAAGTAATAAATAGACGCGCCGTAAAACGAGAAATAATAATAATAACAGAACATTGCACACAACGTTTAATAAGGAAATAGACAACCATATATGTTTGTGCTTTAGTTTAGTTAATAAAATGCGTTTTTACGAACTTATTAAGTTTATGAAGATGTTATGATGTTCTTACGAAAAGTTACTATTTATAAAAAGTTTCCATTTTAGAAATGTTTTTAGTTTCGGGACGTTAATAGCATCCCCTATTTTAATAGTTTCCAAATTTCCAAAAACAAACTAGTGGAACCCTAGCGTCTAACCAAAATCCTTAGCTCACTAAATATATACATAAAAATTTGTTATTTTTAGAAATGACCAACGACAACGACTTATCCTTTTTAGAAAAATTCCTAAACCTTCGTCTTAATATTAAGAAGCTCCACGAATATTTTCAAAGACTTTCGACACTTACTAAACCTTTCAAAACATTTTTAATCGTCCGCTTACCCTGATTTAAAACTCGGACCAACAACTATATTTTTATAAATCACCCATAGACTTGACCAAAAACTTAACCATAACACTGTCATATTTTCCAAACTATCCAAAACTCTTTTATGCCACAACTAATCAGCCAGATTCACTGTAATTCAAGCCTAACCTCATTGCCATCTTTGTTGCAACTCACAAATCTCACAACCTCTCAAAAAGAACAATTTATATATCTGAAATCATCAAAAATCTGTATTAAAATATTTATTCACTTTAATAAATTAGAAAATCATAGCACAAACATACGGAGTCGTGAATCAAAAGTATAAGAATACACAACAACAATAACTATAACAAACGGTGACAAAATGCGGAGAGTAGACATTTCAAGAAACAGAGTCCTCAAAATAAACGTCAACAAATAGGAAGAGCTCACGGAAGAGCTCATGTGATACGTGACGGAATATCGTACTCAGTCGTTAGTTCGAGGATGAATAAAATCCATTAGCTCAAAAGCGCACAAGTCGGTTAGCTCCACAAACAGTTCATGATCGCAAGGTTTTGTAACGGCAAGAGTAAAAAATTTAAGAATGAGATAAGGTAGTTCGAGTGAGGTCTTAAAGTTCTACTGAATGGTAAGACACGATTGCATTTCTAGGTCTTTTTAACGGATTCCGGTGATTATCGAGTTCGAGTTCATACTTATGTCATATCGGTAGTGTTCCCAAATCTATAGGTCGTGTGTCGAGTTATTCTTCTCATGAACTTTCAGTTGATGGTAGCTAGTCCTTAGGTCGATTTTCGAGTAGACGCTACATCTTCGCAGTTGATCGAAAAGATCGTCTATACTAGGTAACGGGTAACGGTTAGCTTGTAATTTTTTTTTTGTAGTCCTTGTACATCCTGAAGGATCCATCAGAGGTTTTGTCGGTACGAGGATCTCATAATTCACGTGATTCTATCTCACTAATCACGTATTCTATCTCACTAAACGAAGTATTATTAAGAAAAATCTCTAGTTCTAATGGTTATAATCCACTTAAGTGATTATCTCTTACAATTCTATGAAACCTTTCAATCCGTAATTTTCATGACTACAGAAGCAACAAAAGACTAATGAAGCTTCAGGATCAGTTCAAGAACAACCAGAAGAAGAGGAAAAAGAATTGTCACAAGAGGATTTACAACAAATGATGATGGTAGTTCCAGTGGAAGAAGTTTATGTTGAAGCCTTACAGGTCAAATATCCAATCATTGACTGGGAGGTTTACACTGAAGAATCTAGAAAATATTGGAAGATCATCAGGGTTGGTAATCATACAGAAGCATATCAATTCTTTGAGGATATGTTGAAAATCTTTGACAGGGATGACTTGGTGATGCTATGGAATTTGGTTAAAGAAAGATTCAGTTCAACAGAACCTACTGATGACAAAGAAAGAGCATTATGGGTTGAATTGAAGAGGTTGTTTGAACCTAATACTGATGATACACTATGGAAACTTCAGAGATATATGCATGATCCATTGAAATGGAGATTATATGATACATGTGGGGTTCATCATGTGTCTACAGAGAGAGGAATAGATATTTTCATGCTGGTAGAGAAAGAATATCCATTGTCAAAAGGAGTTCTGACTTTGATGTTGGTTAACAGGCTGTTAGTAGAACAACATTCAGAGATGGCAAATGAGCTTCTAAGGAAAATCTTCATACAAGCAAACAGACCAAGACAATAAAGTGTTTGGAAGCATCCTCTCAGCACAGATGGTTTAATTCAGAGAAACTTGTAGATTTGAAGGTAAATCACAAGTTTAGGGGAGGATTGTTGGGAATTAAACTCATACACTTAGTACTGCCAAGCCAAAGACTTAGTACTGCTCAAGATTACAACTGCCAGTACTAACTAGTTAGTACTGCTAGAAGAAAGTTAGTACTGCCAGTACTAACTTAACACTGCTGAAGGAGTTAAGACTGCTGCATGAAGACTTAAGACTGCTCAAGAGATAAAGACGTGTGAAGAGATATGTATTGACTTATTCTGTGTATATTCTATTTAGTTAGAAAGATATGCATATAAGATTAGAATTATAGAAGATTTGTAGTTATCTTGTAAAGGACTCCTTGGTGTATAAAAGGAGATCCTAGGTTATGATGTTAAGTACGATTTCATAGAGTTGCATGCATAGCTTCAAGGTTGTAAACCCTAGTACTAGACAGAGTACTCGTATTATTGATCTTAATAATATTGAAGCTTTTTGTTACATCTTTGTTCAATCATATTTACTGTTACATTCATAGTTCTTCTAAGTATTAAAGAGTAGATTCCGCATACTCTTTAATATACACACAAAGTTTCTACCATTGTTATTTTGGATTTATCCAAGGTAACATACTCTTTACAAGCTAAAGAATCAATCATAGTTTGGGATCAACAAGTGGTATCAGAGCTTGTGTTCTGAAACTTTGATCTAGAAGAAACTATCAAGAAGATCTCTTTACTCACAAGGAAGAGATAGATCTAGAAACTGCCCAAACTAATACTACTAAAAAGTTGCCCCTTCTCAAACAGGGTGAATATGATATGTGGAAGCTAAGAATTGAGCAATACTTTCAAGTACAAGACTACGATCTATGGGATGTCATAGAGAATGGAAAATTATTCAAACCAACAGCTCAAACAACAACAAATGCTGAGGGTACCTCAACTACACTAATACCAGGTCCTGTAACTGCTGATGAAAAGATTCAAAAGAAGAATGATGTGAAGGCAAGAAGTATGTTACTGATGGCATTTCCAAATGAACATCTATTGACATTTAATCAGTACAAGGATGCTAAGACTTTGTTTGCTGCTATACAAATAAGATTTGATAGTAATGATGCCACAAAGAAGACTTAGAAGACTCTTCTGAAGCAAATGTATGAGAACTTTAGTGCTCCAATCACATAGTCTCTTGACTCTATTTTTAACATGCTTTAAAAGATTGTAAGTCAGCTGGCTATTCTGGGTGAAAATATTTCACAAGAAGATCTCAATTTAAAATTTTTGAGAAGTCTGCATTCTGAGTGGAATACTCATGTTGTGGTCTGGAGGAATAAACCTGATCTAGACACAATGAGCTTTGATGATCTCTATAACAATTTCAAGATTGTTGAACAAGAGGTTAAAGGAACTACAAACTCAAGCTCAAGCTCAAGCTCGAATTCGGGTAAAGAATTATCCAAATGAGAAAGAGAAGTATCGGACTCCTCAAATAATGAATCACTATCCGTGACAGGAATAGGAACTGAGAAAGGAGACTTGAACACACAATTAGGAGTGGAGTTATCATTCAAAGATTCGATATTAGCAATAAGACGATTGATGTTCAATAATTTCTCTCGAAGAATAACGTCTTGGATTTGAAGAATATCTTCTAAGTCAAACTCTTTCTCTTCTTGATCATTATTCACCTCCTCTAAGCTAACATACTCGATGTCCTCAAAATCATCGTCATCACTTGAAGTACCATCATCGTTGGAATCGGATAAAATCTCAGAATGATCGTTCAAAGCATCAAAAATGGAAGGATCTTCACAAACAGGCACATCACACGTATCTTCGGAAATACCCTCGAACTCACTTGGGATTGGGACAAGGTTCTCAACACTAGACTTTATTACTTTGTCCGTTTCTGTTTTCGGAATAGTGCTAAGATGCTCGTCCCCCATACTAAGAGAGTTATCAGGCTCCACGGTCAGTAAGTCGTGTGTGATTGCTTTAGGGGTAAAGGAAATGCAATAAGTCGAATAAATGAATAAGTATAGACTAATTTATACAATTTATTTATTTAAATGAAGAGGCGTCCCAATCCTTTCAAATAAAGAGATTATAAATCAGCCTACTTAATAATTTCTAATGCAATATGCGTACTCACAAAATCTTCAAGGTGGTGGATGAAAATACGATGCAGGCATTCTAATGAGTATGGGACGAGTGTTTAAAACTCATCTTCGGAGATGGGGAGTAAAACAATTAGGGAAGATCAACATAGAGTTCAAAATAGCTGATGAGTATACGGTTAAAGTAAATAAGATAAAGATCTTTATGAACAAGTTTACATAGCAATTACCATATTAAACCTCCAGTTACAAGTCCCGCCCATACAAGACTTGTGAAACTTAGATTCATACATAATTCCATGTAAACATAACCGTGTTGGGTTTCGTGTAATACGATATTGTATAAGGTTATGAATAATAAGTTCGAGACTATTGCATCGCTCACAATGTCTTAGACAAATTTTAGAGACCATTGTGTCATCCACAATGTCTTAAAAAGGTTTAATATTTATATAGACAACTTCCATATAAGTAAATAGAGGAATAAACGTAAGGCGAACGTAAACCGCGGAGAAGAGATAACCGCAAAGAAAAGATAACCTCAGAGAAAAGATAACCGCAGAGAAAAGATAAGCGTAAGCTCATAGCAAAAACACGTATAAGGCACACATAAAAGCACGTAAGGATCACATACTGGTTATAGACCAGACCTAGATATTCTACCTGGTTCTCTATAACCTTGGCTCTGATACCAATCTGTCACACCCCCAGACGGGGCCTGGACGGAATACGTGTCCGAGGGCGTGACGTCATCATACTTCGAACACAAGGCACAAGAGAACGACCACTAATGGACGTTTTGGAAATCATAACTCGTTGCATTGTTTAAAAATAAATAAGTTTTACATGATTTAAAAGAAATTAAACATTTGCGGAAGCATAAGTAAATGCCTCAAAGGCTTATTACCCCCTAGTAGCGGAAACATAATTAAGTTTTAAAAAGTCAACAAGTATGAATGATAAATAAGATCTTGAAAATGGTATCATATTCATGTAGACTCCACATAGCACGTCAAGAAGTCCAAGCAAAACTAATCACCGGAGGAAAAAATGTTTTAAAACGTTCAACATAATGTTGGTGAAAATTCAGAGGTTTATGTAGAATAGAAGAGTGGACCACCAAGATTTCAATACGTATGCGACTAATTATAACAGATACACATCACATAAAAAGTATTTACTGTTGCGCTAAGCTCATGACACTGAAGCTAATAATCAACAGGGCATGTTACATCCTGTCGCATAGTATTCCTGCCCTTAACCGGTGTCCCAAACCAAAGACCACCATAGTGCACAATCGACATGACATATATCCGTTTGTTCTTCGTTAAGTGGAACCAAAGCGGATAGGGATAATTAGTCCCAATAGATCTATTTACTCACTCGCGCTTCCTCAACCGGTCCTCCGGTCGAGAAACTAACAGTTCATGATAATTCGGGCAGTAGTAGGTTTGTAAGCAAACTTAGGCAACACATAAACATGTAAAACTCGCGTAAAGAACTTGTGTCCAGTTTAAAAGCAAACAATGTTTCTCACCCCATGGTATAAAGTATTTGTAAATCAGTAAAAACGTGGGGCTATGAACTCACCTTGATGTTGCAGAGCAACTAGCAGAAATGCAGATAATAATCACAGCACAAACGGAGAACGGATCGGCTCGACCAAGAAGTTGCAGCTTAACTTTACGGTTATATCCCACTGGTTTAGGATGATGAATTGGGTTTACCGATGGATGAGTACATCAACGCGACACGTTGATAAGGGATTTGGATTACAAGTTGGACGAGTTTGGTGGTTGGTTAAATAAAATAAATCGAAAAACACACGCAAAGTACCTAATATATTCCGTATATATATTACATATGAAAAATGAACAATTATATAATTCATATGGTGAATTATATAATAAAGACAAACAACCAAAAGTATAACCCACAATATATAATACTTTACAAGTATTATATAAGAAATGTTACTAAAATAATGGTAATAATATAATTCGACACTTTTTCAAAAGTCACCAATTAAATTAATAAAAAGTTCATGCGTAAAAGTAAATACACGTTTTAAAGTTACGAGTTAGATAAATGATGTTTTAAAGACTTTACAAAAGTTATAGTTGGGAATTATAAAATAATATTTTATAATTTAGTATTTCGTTACGCGTTTTAACTAAACTAGTTATCTTGTTTATAAAAGTATAGTTTTCGTTTATTTACCGATTTATTGTAAAATCACACTTTAATAATCTTAAAAACTATATCACTTTGTCATTTTATCGGGTTTCTAAAATAATAGAAATTTTAATGAAAATTTACTAAGTATAACACTTTTTAAAAATTTCGGCATGACTTTGCCGTTTATACGACGTTTCCATTTTTTTTTACCAAAACCAATGTTTTTCCTACTTTTAACCAATCAATGTTGCAATATACTCGTGTTATTCCATATCTATAATTAAACGAGATCAAATAGTAAATAACATCACTAAAATCAAACACACCCTATGTTGTTAAACTCATATCCAAACGCCCTCTTTGGGCCGTTATCCACAAAACCAAACGCACCCTTTGGGTGTTAATCTGCCGAAACAAACACCCCTTTTGGGGCTGCCATTAATCGCAGAACCAAACGCCCTCTTAAGGCAGAAATCCACAAATCCAAACGCCCCGCTAGGGCCATATAACGCAGAAACAAACACACCCCTTGGTGCAATGAATACCAAACGCACCATTTTTTGTATTAACCACATAAACAAACACCCCTTGGGCTGTAAAACAAGGAAACCAACACCTTTTAAAATTTATAAAAATAAATGACTTAAAAAAATACATAAAATATATTTAACCATCCAAAGGTGGAGGTGGTGGTGGTTTCGGTTGACTGTCGTGGTGGCTGAGCCACGACAGTGGTGATGGTGTCGGTTGTGATACCAGCCGTGGTGGCGGTGGTGGCCTTAAGGTGATGAAATGTTGGCTGCGGTGGTGAGGTGGAGATGAGGATGATGATGATGGTGATGGCGGTGGTCAGTTGTGAAGGTGACGACGATGGTGTGGTGGTGCGTGGTGATGGCGTAGGTGGGGTGGTGTTGAGTGGCGGTGGCGGCCGTGGAGTGGGGACGAAGGGGAGGGGCGTGGCGGCGCGTGGTATGGTGGATCCGGTAGATCGGTTGATAAGAAATGTTTTTAGTTTCGGCCGGAAAGCTCGCCGGAAAAGTTTTCCGGCGACGGCTGGTGGTCGGAGCGGCGGCCTGTGGCCGGATAATGAGTGAGAGGGAGAGAGTTGTATATGTATGTGTGTGTATGTATGTGATGGAAATGAAAGAGTGTATAAAATT
>BQNB010106070.1:0-23467 GCA_026074375.1 Tanacetum coccineum | reverse complement strand
ATTAAATATGATTCAATCATTCACACCATATACCCTTAGGCTCTTTAAGGTATGAACGATTTAATCACTTACGCCATATACCCTTAGGCTCTTTAAGGCATAAGTAATCTCATCATTAACTCTACTTACACCATATACCCTAAGGCTCTTTAAGGTGTAAGTAAAGCAATTATTCTTGAGGAGGATTATGAATGACGGGATACTGCGGGGGTTGTAATGGGTTAAATTCGGAAGAATTAGAATTATAAAAATTTTGGTTCATTGGTTGACACTGAAAACATTCATGAGGACCCTCACAGTTCTCACAACAAAGGTATTGTTGTGGAAGACTTGGTGAAGTTTGTGGAAAATTATTATCAAAGTTTTGATTGAAACACGGGTCTTGATTGTAGACAAACGGACTTTGAGGTGGACAATCGTAACCATAATGAGCATTGTTCCCACATAACTCACAAGAATACGTATGGTTCTGGGGTTGTGGAGTGTAGTCGGAAAAGTTTGAAGAATCGTTGTACGAATTCGGATTTGGATCACAAGCAGATGAATTTCCAACTCTTGAAGCGCAAATCAAACAAAATCCACCTTTTAACGGGCTTTCACACTCGCAACAAGTGACTAGATTTCCATCTCCATAAGTTCAGTTCATACAAATTCCATTATTAAGACTGAAACCACACTGCTGGCACGTACAAAGATAACAATAGAAGCCAACACACGGTTGTCCACACCCCATACACTCGCTTTGTTCGAATGACGACATAATAAAGAATTTAAACGAAATTAGACGGTTGGGAAAATAAGAATTAAACGGATAATAGGATAGAGAGGAATATTTTTATATTTTTCAAATAACACATAAGGAAAAATAATAATAAAAATAAGAAAGGAAAATATTTATGGTAACCGAAAGTTAAACGTGCACAGTAGCTCTCTAAAATACGTACAAGAAAGCGGAGGAGTTGGTAAGTACGAGGCGCTATTTAGAATAACCCTTCTCCTTTTGGGTGATGTTCTTAGGATCAAACCCGCCTTAAACTTCCCTTATAGCACGTAATCTAGAGGTGAGCCGTAACAACGATTAACAAACGGTAATTTTTAATATTAAAATAAAAGAAAATAGAAGTGTAAAATATTTTTGTATTTTTATGGTTTTATTAAGAAAATATTCACAAATGAAAAACGATAACTTCACGAGGAAGGTTCTTCAAAACACTAATCTTCGAACGAAACACGATAATCGTAACACACTTCCCCGGCAGCGGCGCCAAAAATTTGATACGCGTCCGAACACACTATATATATAATATAAAAGTATATAAGGATAGTATCAAATAATAGTATAGTAAGTATTTTCCGTCGGGTTTTAGAAACGAGCTTTTAACCAAAGTAGTCTCAAAAACCTCCCGGGTCGTTTTCCCTCGACGAAGTGTGAATTGAAAATCGGTAACGTCCGTGATCGCGCGTTTTGAATGGTTTCAAAGATTTTGATTTGGGTTTTCTAAATACTACTAAAAATAAATGACAAGTAGATAAATATACGAAAACAGGTAAGCAAGAAATGACAATTAAACACGTAAGCATAAAACGTAAACGGGAATTAAAAACGCGATATTTAAAACCTAAATTATCTAAATTTAAACTTAAAATGATTTTCTACACTATTTCTAATCCTATTTGACTATTTAGAAAGAAATGTTAAAGAAATCCTAAAACGAGAACACTTAATGAAGAAAACGAGAATGGGAACGAAATATCGTTCTTTAAAAAGTGAAATTTTAAAATATTAACCTTACGAAAGCAAATCTATTTTTCCTAGGTCCTAAATGATAAAAGAAAATTTTCTAAAAAAGAATTTTATTTTTTTGATTTTGATTTTATTTATTATGAATTAAAAACAGTTTTTAATCTAAATTAAAAGTAAAAAATAGTAAACTAATTAATAAAAAGCTGGAAAAATTATGAAAAGTACTTTGGACAATTTTCTATCTAAGAAAAATAAAATGGGATCACCAGCTTATTTGAATAAGATGGAAATAAGCCCAAAAGGGCTGATAAGCTAAAATGGCCTAAAAGGTGGTAAGTAATAAATGATGCAAGCTTTTACCGAAAAAGACCTAAGGGCGAGATGGTTTGTGTGTGGGAGTGTGAGGTGTGGGGTTGAGTTAGGTTGAGTTTAGGGGTTCGAGCCTTGCTCGCCCCTGACTTCCCTAATTCCCCTTTTTTTATTTTTTCAAAACTTTTTGAACAAAGTTATAAAATAGCTAAGAATAAGCAACTTTTGTGAAAACAACTTTTTTAAAACTTAATTAATAAGCTAAAAACTTAGTTTAAAAATCACAGTTGTGACTTAAAGAGACTTTTGAGCTTTTTAACTAAACTAAATAAGCTACAAAACTTGAATAAGCTAAAAACAGAACTAAATAAGCTACAAGTAACTTATAATTAACCTAATAAGCAAAAATTAAGCTAAAATCTACAAGCAATAAGCTAAAAATCTAAATTAAGCTTAATGGTTTAAACTGTTAACCAGTCCCATAGGGGACCTTTGAGCTTAAAAAATAAGCAACAAAATAGAACATTATGGCAAAAAGGGGTACACCCCTTAAAAGCTTATACTAAGGACTTTTTTTTAATAGCAAAGAAGAAAGGGGGACTTTGAAAAAAAATAAGGCTGAAAAATTCAAGTGAAAAGGGGCTTATCATTAAGCTATGTGAGCCTTGATATGGCTGAGTTTTCATGTTAGAAAGCCCTCGATCACGCAGCACTGAAATACATTCGCAACTATCTATAAAACACCACTCATCTAGAGACAAAAGATCAGATGGCGAATTATATCAAGAGAGCCCTCTATCAATCCAATGTGATCACACATCTCTATAGAGTTGAATACTACCTAGATAACAACCAAATCTGCGACACTAATTCACCCTAAGGATTCTTCCCTGTTCCATTCTATAATGCCTCTCACCTCTCATAACACTCAAAATGAGTTCTCGCTCCGCAACCTCTCGCCCTCTCCCTGAAATTTTGAGAAATGGGATTTTGAATTGAAAAAGTGATAGCCAGATTTTGGAATTGAACCAAATGAAAAACTGAAAAACTTAAGGGACTAATATTCTATGCATTTTAAAGATCCAAAACTAAGTTTTAAACCTATACTAAGGGGGAAAGCAGCATTTCCAAAGGAACGCTAACTAATAATGTTGATAAAATAAGATATAGGTTTCACAGTTTTAACCTAAAATACACGATACTTGGAATTGAGTTTTTGCCATGTTACTTTTGAAAACTAAACAAAAGTACTAGAAAAGAGTTGACAAAACTGGCTTGATAACCCAAAGCAATTTTAAAGCATTTTTTACCCGTTTTAAGTCTTATCCAAACACCCCTTAAAAATTAGAATTTGTAATTTAAAGCTAAAACAGATTATGAAAAGCATCAATTGAGATCAAATAAGCATAATTAACACACATTAAGCATAACTAATAAAGAAATAAGCACAGAATAGCATGATAAGCAATTGAACAGTAGATGCTAAAAAACAACTAAAATAGAAAATGGGAGTGTACCTTGATCCCTTGCACTAAACAGGGATATTAAGGCTCTAAGAGCTAATCAAAAAGCTCTGACTTGTTATAAACTCCTCAGCAAGCCTGACTACAAACAGTCCATCTTCTAGTCTCGATCTCCCGTCCAAATTAGCTTATCATCCCACATTAAGCAATCCATTATAAGCAAAGGTAAATGAGATTTTATCTAATCTGATTTGAAGTTGAGAAATCTAGCTTAAATGATCTTTATAAGAACTTATTCAAGTATAAATAAGCTTATTCAAAACACATTTGTAATGAAGAAATTTAGCAAAATTCTCATAAAAGAAAAACACAGTTTTAAAGTAAATTGCAATTTTATTAATAAAGCAAAAGATTACATGGATTTTAAATGAAAGTTACATTAAGAAAATACAAATAAGCTAAAATTAAGCTATTATTAAGCTACCTACACTACTCCTACTCCTAGATAGCTTTTTACAATGAAAATCTTAATCTATTTATAGAAGAGCCAAGGGCTTGGGTGTGCTTCTTCTGAGTGTAAAAATGTTGAGTATAACCCAAGGGGGGGGGGGGTATACAATCCCATCCAATCTTTAATTTCATCACAACTTTTAATCTCATCCGTTGAATTGTTGATGTGGGAGTGCGGATTGCCAAGCTGGCACTTCTAGAAGAGTAGACATGCTCTTTGCGTGACTAGGAGGAGCGGAGGTGAATGATTGAGACATTTACCCGCATGGTTAAGGTGACTTGCCCCTGGTTTACCCTGAGGTTAGAGAAGATGAACAATAACTTTAAAATTACGCGCTTTTTTTGTTTATAAATCGTTTAGTTTGATTGAGGGTTTATGGGGCTTTGACTTTGGGCTAGGGGGTGTTTTGGGCTTGGTTTGGGCTAATAGGTTTGAAACTTAACGACCGTTAGTCTTTTAAATAAAAGGACTAACGGTGTTATACATTTAAGGACTTTTTGTGAATTTGATTTAACAATAAGGGTTTTCTTGGTATTTTAAGGGTTTTTGTCTTTTGTGGTTGACCAAGGTTTGACTTTTGCTTGACCATAGCTTGATAAATTCCGGGGCTTTGTGCACTCTATCCGTTCCCATGTTCGTATTTGTCTATTTTTGCTTTGATTTTGTCCATTTCTTTAATATATGTACCTGTACATACACAAACACAAAACAAGCATATATTTGCCATTTTTATTATATTTTTGGTCTTTTGGGTTCGTTTTACAAGGTAAAAGGTATGTGTAAATATAAGCAACGTATCAGTGAGTGATTGGAAAATAAATTAGGGTGTTTTGTGTTCGAAATCAATTTTTAACAAAAATATATAATGTATCGCAAAATCTATTAATTACGGGTAGCAGATTAGTTATACATTGTAAACTAGTGGTTTTAATTGTACTAAATGAAAGAAAAATGAAAAATCCCTAATTTCAATTTTTTAGTGTTTATCATGAACCCTAGACTCAAATTGAAAGAAAATAGATGAAATGACTTATAATTAATGATCTTTATGGTGTTAGGAATGATTGTAGGTGTTGATTTTATCTTCAATTAGTGTTTTAATGGTTGATTTTGAGTTTTTGGGTTGTTTTTGGTCGTGTTCGTCGCTGCAATAGAGAGAGGGGGTGTTTGTTTTTGTGTTTTGAAATTTTTTGACTAAGTATAAGTTTTGATGTCTGTGTGGCGGGTCTATCGATAAGGAGGGCGCCCAAATTATTGCTTTCGGGGCCGCTGAGTGATATATGGGGGCACACCTCGGTTGAGGGGGTTTTTGGACTTTTAAATTTTTGACATGGATTTACGAGGAAGAGTGACTAATAAATTTGCATTTCGCGAATTAAATATTATTAAACTAGTTTCGGATGAAGAAATAGGTTAACTGTACGACCCGGAATGGGACGCGGATAGATTGAGACAGAAGAAAGAGAAGCGGACTAATACGATTTATGAAATATGTTCCATCATTCCTAAACCAAGACGTATATAGTTAAACAATTCACGTTTAAGGGGTTTCTTAAGAATTTCGGTGATGTTGTCGACGAACGGCACTTTTTCGATTGAGATATGTCCTTTATGGACATTATCATGTAGGGGAAAAGGAAGGGGGGGGGGGGGGGGGGGGGAAAAAAAAAAAAAAAAAAAAAAAAGTGGTGCGAATTTCTTGTTGTTTGGTTTGAGAATGTTGCACTGGGTTTTTGCTAAGGTCAATCTCACCTTTGTTGTCGCACATGATTAGGACGTCATTGAGTCGAACATCGTAGTCGATAAGAGCTTGTTTCATCCATAGTGCTTGTTGACATGCCTTTCTAGCGCTTACGTATTCGGCTTCGGTAGTGGATATAGCAAGAGCGGTTTGTTTCTTCGAGAACCAAGATGTCAAACAACATCCCACGAACGTACAAATACATCTAGTGCTTCTTTTCGGTCCATAATCTCCCGCATGTCTGAGTCGGCGTTATACTATGTTTCTATGGCGGTACCTTGGTTAACATAATCCTACAGTGTGTCAGTGCTTCTAATGTATCGGATGGATACGCATAACCCGCTTCAAGGTGAGAGGTTTTGGGAGCTTTGGAAGCGGGTCAAAGGCAGACATAAAACATGTTTTCGGGACTACTTTGCGTTAGGTGTAATAAACGACCTTCATGCCTGATTACTTGGTAATTATCTTCGACTCACACTCTTTATCTTTTGTGAGTTTGGTATCGGAGGACATGGGGGTTTTCAATTGGTTTAGATTCTTCTAAGCCAAATTTAATTAAAGAATTTCTTTAATATATTTAGTATTGATTTTAAAGAAATACATCTTTCATTTAGTTTTTATTAGTAATCCATGGTAGAGATAAGGTAAACCATCGTATCTCGAAGTCGGTTAATGCATGATGTTGGCAAAATTTATCACCCATGTCTTGACAAGTCGAGCTGAACTATAATGTCAGTGACTTATTATCTGACGATGATGAGTTTTGAACTTTTCTTATTAGTTAAAAAGAGGGGGTTATCTACCTTTCCATTTTATATTCATGTTTAATAGGAAAAACTTTTAATCTATATACAAGCTTAGGATGCTTGTTTATGACCGTCTAGAGATTTCTTAGTTTTATAAACATGTGATCCGGATTTTTTTTCACAAGTCATATGATTCCTAGAGTTTGTGTGCCACATATACCTCTCATTGATTAAAAAACCGTTAAGAATGCACTTGTTACATCCCATTTGGACATAAACTTAAAATCGAAAAGCACAAGCATAGCTAAATAGTTTACCTAATGACTAATAAGTCTTAGCAACTAGGGTATAAGTTTTCATCTAATCGATGCCTCTTGTTGATTATAAGGCCTTGAGCATACAAAACTAATCTAACCTAATTTGAGAAACAATACGTTCTCGTCTAACTTTATCTAGACACACACTTAGTTCCTTGAATGTCATAATTTCCTAGGTCTGTGGATGAACTCCCAAACGTCTTTAGCATGAATTGATTTAATTCTTATTGACATGGCGATAATCCAACCTACATAGTTAAGGCTTCATTCACATTCTTAGGTCTATAGTGATATAAAACAATAGAAATTACTTTGGTTTTAGGCTCTGTGATCCTAAAGGTTCATTGATTAAGGTTTCCTATGAACATTTTTAATGGATGGTTGTTCTGATTCCTTATTATTTAACTATTCATCATCTCTAAAGTTTCTTCATCAATGTATTTTTGGTTTGTCTTTTTGGTAACCTTAATTGCTTCTTCTTCATCCAAGTCATCATCCACCAAGGCTGATGTCTTATAGGGTGGAGGACTTTCATCGAATGCCACGTTAAGTGATTCTTTGACTTTCATAGTAGTGTTTGTTAGGTTGATGTGGCTTTACTATTTTGCGTGAGTAACCTAAAAAAATACCTTCGTATGAATTGGGTCAAATCTTTGATAGGTGTCTTTAACTTTAAAATTAAAGCAACTTGCTTCCAACATCTAATGTAATTGACTTCGTCATTTCTATAATAGTAAAATATAATATATAAGTATGGATGGAAAAAATTCCAATATACCTTGAGGACAAAGGAAAAGAGGAAATCTTCACATCATATATATAAATATAATATAATACGTATATTAATCGGGAAGTATGATTCCCGGGTCGTTTCCCCAATGATTTGTGAAATTGAAACCACGTTCGGTTTGAATTAATGATTTGAATGAAAACAATATGTTTTGATTACTAATTTAAGCAACAATTAAATAAGAAAACTAAAGCAAATTAAGCACAAAAAAAAACTAACGTGATACAAATTAAACGCGACGACGGATAAGCAAACTAAGGCAAGTGAACTCATTCTTAAAAATGCAAAAACTAAATTTTAAACACTAAATAAAGGGTAAAAGAAAATTTTGTAAAAAAGAAAATTTTTTTTTGGATTATTTTGAATTTTTTATGAATTAAAAATAAATTAACCTATTTGATCTAGAAAATCGCAAATTAAATCTAAAAATTTCTAAAAAAATGATTTTTACAAACTAGAAAAGTATAAAATACTATAAAACTCAGAAAAAATGTTTTTAACTTAACTTTTTTTTTTTTTTTTTTATCTTATAATTAAATCTTATTTTTTAAATATTAAAATTTTAAAAAGCTTAAAAATGAAATCTAAAATCTAAAAAAGAGTAAAAAATGAATTTTTATGGATGTAAACTAAAAGTAATTAATCTAATACTAAAAAACTATTAATTAAAAAATTTTTTTTTTGTAGTTTTAAAAGTTTTTTTTGTATTTTTAATGATTTTCGAAAAAATTTAAACCTAAGGAAAAATCCTAGAAAACTAAACTACCTTAATGAAAAAAAAATATTCCAAAAATTCAGGAAAAGTTCTAAATGTAACAAAGAACAAAGGAAAAATAAGAATGAGTACCCAGCTTATCTAATAAGCCCCTAAATAAGCTGAAATAGCTACGGCTTTAAAATGGGCTTACTAGCCTAAAGAAGTGTTAACTATTAAATGGGAGAAAGAAAGATTGGATGAGCTATTGAAGCAAAGTGGTTAAGGCATATGTGTTGTGTGGGAGAGGTCTTGGGTTCAAGTCCCAAGAGCACGTTTTTTTTTTTGAAAATCCAAAGAATAAAGTTGTAGAGGAACCTTTTTTAAACAACTTTAATAAAAACAATTGTAACACCCCCAAAATGGGTCGCAGCGGAATATGGGTTGGGGAATGTTACTTCATAGATCAACAGCACGAGATAAGAGAACGACCTCTATATGAGTCGTTTAAAATTGATACATTGGATTAAATAGACTTGTTTGTTACAATAGCCGAAGCTTAAATAGTTCATCCATGAAAAGTAAAGATTTTAAGACATAACAAATATTCCCAAAATGTAATGCACCAATCTTTATAGTAATGGAACTCCAAAATGATGACACCAATGTTATCATTGTTTATCGTACCTTCTTGACCTGAGAAAAAACCATGCTTTAAACGTCAACAAAAGTTGGTGAATTTAACAGGTATTGTAATTGTATAAAGTAGGGGGAAAAAAAACCCACAAGATTTCAAAGGTAATGTAATGTAACCACCATACAATATCTCAAAAGTAATTACGTGTGCACTGAGTTATGACACCGGAAGCTCGACATATATGTATGAATTTAATGCACTAAAATGTGCCCATGTAGAGGTTCAACCGCAACATCCAAATTGTTCGACATGTATAGTTCGTTGTTTCGGGTACCTCGAAAAACTGATGAGCGCTACTCCCCGAACGGGGGAATGTCAATCCCAAAAGATTTTTTATATTCATAACATTCGCGCTCGCTAAATAGCAATTGACGTTCATGAGGGTGGGCAAATAGTGGGGTTAGCTTACTTAGGCAACTCGTAATAAGTTTAAAAGAGTACTTGGTCCAAATGTAAAACAATGCATGGTTTCTCACCAAAGTTGTTAAAAACCAATATTAGTTGTTATAAAAGCGGGGCTATTATGAACTCACCGAATGTGATGATTGATATCTAAATCTAATGATGTGATCGCCTCGGCATGTGAAAATAACCTTATTAATTTATGGTCGTATGAGTATAATGTATTTCATGTAAATAAAACATCACATATTGCATAGTACACCACCCAACTTATAGTTTTTTATTAATTGTTTAAAAAAGTTAAAACAATAAACTAACTAGACGTTGTTTAAACAAAAGCGTTACTTATCTTGTGTACTTGTATCCGTAAAGAATGTTATTGTTTAAAATGTATGTTTGTAAAAATACATGATTTAATAATGATATTTTATTATTAAATTAATTGTTTTATAAAAGATTATATAAAAATATAAGTAATGCGCGCGAGTTTTAAAACTTTATATCTTTATTGTTTCGACTCCGTTTTATATGTTTCTTATGTCCACGCTCGTTATAATGTAAGTTAACAAACATGATGTTTAATATTAATAAAAAAAACCCCTGAGGTTGAACAGTAACTTTTACTGTTCATCACAGTTTATAAAAGTTATTTTTATAAAATTAATTACACGTAGTTTTTAAATCATAACTCGTTGTTTTAACACGTTCTCGGCGATCCATATGTCTTGGTGTAGTATAAGAAAATTTATCAAATTTTTTTATATTTATAAAATTTAAATTAACCATGATGAAAACAGTAGATTTACTATTCACATCAGTTTAATAAAAATGTTTTATGATTATTTATATATTAACTTGTAAAACTACGTAACTTATTTCGTTATTATAATTCCGGTTTTTCGAAAGTTCTTTTGTCGTGGGTTCGTTATTAAGGAAAAATTATCTAAATATTCGATTTTGAGATTTCTTATGATGTGAAACAGTAAAAGTTATGGTTCATCACAGGTAATAAAATTACTTTTATAAAAGCTAATTAAATATAACTTTGGGGTAAATTCCGTATTTGTTCGTTATAAATTCCGTTTTTCGACTTCCTTAAATGCTTTACGGATCCCATATAAGAGTACTATTTTTATAAATATAAAACATCAAAGGTTATATTTCGTATTTCAAAAAATTTTATATAAAAGCCATATTTAGGGTTTCTAATTAAACAAGTAAGTTACATTCATTTTAATTAGGAACCTATGCACCATAATTTTACCAGTGTTGTACCGTTTTATTTCATATGTTTTTAGTACTAATTGTCAATGTCCTTTGTCATGATGAAATCATCTTACACTTTATATAACTATAAATAAACTAGGTGAGTGATTAACTTAATGAAACAAATATGAAAACACTAAGAAAATTTATAACGAGTATTGAAAACTGTAAATAGGACCTTCTAGGAATCAAGTAGGATGATGAACACGAGATGTAAACCACAATCAAGCCTTTAAACCAAAACCCTTAATCAAGGAAAACCATTAAATTATGTTTTCTGGATTTTAATCCTTGTTTTAATACCCGAAATCCAAGTTCACAAACCTTGAGGTGGCTTAGGTTGTTTAGGATGAACACTTGAATGCTTGGATTGCCTTGGATGCAAAAGAAAATGAAACCCTAAAAGTTTATATGTGTGCCGTGAGTTTGAGGGAGCTTAGTAAAAGGGAGGGTTTTGTAGCTTGATTTTTCTTTTATGAAAGTGAACGAGAAATAAGGTGCTAGGGCTTTGCTTTATGTAAGAGTTAGGAAACCATGAAGTACTAATGAAACCATGGGATGTATAAGTGGTAAAAGGACAAGCTTGTAAGAGCTCTCCTCCTCCCAATGAGGAGGCCACGGTTTGGAGGGGGGGGAGGTACAAGGATTTGACAATTACTTGGAGATATGAGTTAGGGGTTCCATTATGTCTATGATTACAACTTGTAGGATTAGGTTTATATAGACTAAGTGTTTAAATCATGGGGTAAATGTGTATAGTTCCGGTTTTATAAGAGGATCATAGGTGAGGTACAATAATTAAATTTAGAGTATTGGGTATTAAAATGGGTATTTGTTTTAAGGTAGATAGGTAAAGGTGCTTCCGGGTACGATAACCTTATCCGAATGTAATTTAGTGCGGAAACGAAAGCGTTTTACGGTAACCAACAAAAATAAATTATGGAAAAATGTTATTATATTTTACTCCTAATAAATCATATAAAATTGGTTGATGTCACTTTAATTAGTTGGGTTTCGTTTACATTGATCGTTGATTTTTAGTTTACGCGATTTACTTAAGATAATATTTAAAAGCGAACGCGGTAAACTCTAAAAATAAATTGTGGAATTTTCATTAAAGTTGAAATATAACCTGTAAAAAAAAAAATGAGAAATGTTACAGTCTCCACCCATTAGAAGTGCCTTGTCCCAAGGCTCAAGATGCATTCATTCTTTCGAGGGTTTTGTGGTGTTTGTGAAGAGGGTGCGGATTACTTTCCTCGAACTGATCCTTCGCGTTCCCATGTGAACTCAGGACCTCTCTTGGAGTTCCATCGAACTTTGATGATGGGAATACGACTTCGCCTTAGCTTTTTGATCTCACGCTCCAAGATTTCCACAGGTTCTTCAACAAAATGGAGCTTATCATCAATGTGTATTTCATCTAACGAATACGCAAATGGTCTCATGATTAACATTCTTTTGATTGGTTACATGAAGGTGCTATGAACCCTGCTTAACTGTTTGATGGTAATTGAGTAATAAGCAACGGTTCCACTTTGGCTAACACCTTGGAAAGGTCGATATAACTCGGGTTCAACTTTCCTCGCTTTCCAAAACGTTTAAGACCCCTTTCCAAGGTGATCCCTTTACCTAACTCGATCACCATCTTGAAACTTTTGTGGCTTTCGCTCACATCGGCCGTAACTCTTTTGGCGATCACACGAGCAGCTTGCATCTCTGCTTAATTTGACAATCTTCTCGGTGTTTCATGAACAGGTTCTGGTTACGGTTAAGCCGAGCGTTCCGACTCAGCCCAAACAAGGTGACGACACTTTCGGCAATAAAGTGTGAATGGGGCAGCTTTAATACTAGCGTGGTAGCTGTTGTTGTACGAGAATTCAATCAGCGGTAAGTGTCCTTCCCAACCATTCCCAAAGTCTATCACGCAAGCGCGTAACATATCTTCAAGAGTTTGTATGGTCCTTTCGCTTTGCCCATCAGTCTCTGGATGGTATGCCGTACTCATGTCCAACCGAGTACCCATCGCTTTCTGAAATGACCTCCAGAAGTTTGATGTAAACCGGGGGTCACGATCACAAATGATCGAAACTGGTATCCCATGCCTTGTGACCACTTCTTTCAAATACAGTTTTGCTAGCTTGTCCATAGGGTCAGTTTCCCTCATTGGTAAAAAGTGTGCAGACTTAGTGAGTCGGTCTACAATTACCCATATGGTGTCGTTTCCACTTTGCGTTCTTGGGAGCTTGGTGACAAAGTCCATGGTGATATTCTCCCATTTCCATTGGGGTATCGCTGGTTGTACCAGTAAGCCAGATGGCTTTTGGTGTTCGGCCTTGACTCTTAAACACGTCAAACACTTGCTAACATAGGTGGCAATGTCAGCCTTCATGTTAGGCCACCAGTACAGTTGCTTCATGTCTTGGTACATTTTATCGGAACCCGGGTGAACAGAATACTTCGACTTGTGAGACTAAATGAATATCTGAGCCCTTAGGTCACCATAGAGCAGGTAACCAAACTTCTGTTGGTTTATGACACAAGGTTTCCGTCGCAACGCGTTCCAATTTCTCTTCTTGGGCTTTTCTGGGGGTCCTTCGAAATTATCAATCTACATACCCCTACGTCTTCAGGACTTGAGGTTTTCTGGTATTCTTGCCTCAATTCTGAGCCCTCCAAAATTGGCTTTGGGAAGATCCAATTGATAGTCATAACTAAGGCCCGAACCCGTCAATTGGCTTTACTCGTTCCTTTCTACTCAACGCATCGGCCACTACATTTGCTTTTCCTGGGTGATAGCGGATTTCGCAATCATAATCACTAAGCAGTTCCAACCAACGGCGTTGTCTCATGTTTAAACTCCTTCAGTCGGTATTGGTGTTGTAAACTTTTATGGTCAGTAAACCTCCGTACTTTTTGTCGTAAAGATAATGCCTCCAATCTTAAGAGTGAACACATCCGCGCCTAGCTCCAGATCATGAGTGGGTGTAATTCTTCTCATGAATCTTTAGTTGTCGAGAAGCATAAGCATCTTTTTCCCTTTGCATTAGCCCGGCCTAACCCTTTGATTGAAGCATCACGTAAGCGATAAAGTTTCATTTCTTCGGGTAACGCTACGTAGAATCGGTTGGCATACACAATTTTGCTTTATCAACTGAAAAGTGCTTTGGCCTTGGCACTCCCATTCAAACTTGATCTTCTTCTGAGTCAGCTTAGTCATTGGCTTGGCGATCTTTGAGAATCCTTCAATGAATCTTCGGTAGTAGCCTGCTAGGCCCAAAAATTGGCGAATCTCCGTTGCAGATTTAGGAGATGCCCAATCTTTGACAGATTCAATCTTTGCAGGATCCACATGAATACCCTGACTGTCGATCACGTGACCAAGGAACTGTACTTTAGGGATCCAGAATTCGCATTTAGAGAATTTGGCATACAACTGCTCCTTCTTAAGCAACTCCAAAATTAATTTGAGGTGCTCTGCATGCTCTTGCTTGTTCTTCGAGTATATCAGAATATTGTCAATAAAGACAATCACGAATTTATCCAGATATGGTTTGCACACCCGATTCATGAGATCTATAAATACAGCAGGTGCGTTAGTCAAACCAAATGGCATAACTTGAAATTCATAATGTCCATATCGAGTTCTGAATGCAGTCTTTGTAATATCTTCTTCACGAACCCTTAGCTGATGATAACCCGACCTCAGGTCGATCTTTGAGTAGATACTCGAACCTTGTAGTTGATCGAACAAATCATCAATCTTGGGAAGCGGATAACGGTTCTTTACCGTCAGCTTATTCAATTCCCGGTAATCAATGCACATCCGGAATGATCCATCCTTCTTCTTGACAAACAAGACCGGAGCTCCCCAAGGTGAGGAACTGGGTCTTATAAAGCCTTTGTCGGAAAGTTCTTTTAATTGGTCCGACAACTCCTTCATCTCGGATGGAGCCAGTCGATAAGGTGCCCGTGCTACTGGCGCAGCACCAGGTATCAAATCGATTTGAAATTCCACTTGGCGGGTTGGTGGAATACCCGGCAAGTCCTCGGGAAATACCTCAGGAAAGTCTTGAACTATTGGTACTTCTTCAAGTTGCTTCTCCTTCGACTTGTCTTCCGCCTTTTTCATAGTAACCTGTGCTAGAAAGATAGGACATCCCTCCAGCAAATACTTTTGTGTTTTGGTACACGAGATGATGTTCAATCGGGACTCGTGACCGTTGTTGCTTCCGTCACCATGAAAAATTAAAGTCTTGTCTCCAAAGGGAACACGAACAAGTTTCTCATCACAAACGATTACGGCATGATATTTAGCTAACCAGTCCATACCGATAATGACGTCAAAACTACCCATCTCTACGGGCATCAAGTCGATGTTGAATGGATGATTTAGAAAGTTTAGAGTGCAACCCCGTATAAGTGTATTAACCCAAATTATTCTACCGTCAGCTAACTCAACATCATAACCATGGTCTAATGTAGTTGGGATGATATCAATCAAAGAACTAAATGCAGTAGATATGAAACTTCTATCGGCACCAGTGTCAAATAGTATTGAAGCATAACGGTTATTTAGGAGGAACGTACCCGTGACAACATTAGAGTTCGGGTTAGTTCCAGCAGAGCCCACAACATAAGCTCTTGCTACAGCATTACCATTCCCGGTCATCAAGATTGTTGAAATATATATTAGATTATATACTTTTGACAACAAGTAAGAGAACATTATGCATATGTGAAAAATGTTTTTAGCATATCTCAACAATATATGAAAATTGATTTTTAGTTGTGAGAAGGACTTTTTAGAAAATAATAGATTGGGACTATTATGTATATGTATAATGAGATATGCATTTAGATAGAAGAAATTGTAAAAGTTTGCTTATGGACTTTTTCCAATCTTATGTTTTTGTGTAAAATAGAAACCTAGACACAAAGGAAAAAAAATTTAGTCAGTCAGGTGGGTGGTCCCCTTAAAGTCTGGGTGGTCCCCTTAAAATTAAGGGGGGCGCCCTTTATAAATTAAGGGGGCCGCCACCTGTTGAGAAAAATTTTCTTAGATTTTTGACAAACAATTTATTGATGATTATCATTTCTTTATTATGCCAAAAACTTAATCAATATGTTTCATCATTCTTAGACCTAGACGTAAGTAGTTAAATGGCTCACGTTTAAGTGGTTTAGTTAGAATATCAGCTATGTTGTCTTTCAATGAGACATTTTCTATAGAGATATTCCCTTTTTGAACATTATCACGAAGGAAGTTGTTAGGAATTTTGTAATAGATAGTTACTACTAGTAGGTATGTAGTTCCTACTGGTAGAGTAAAAGTTCCTGCTGGTAGGTATGTAGTTCCTACTGGTAAGGATAATGTTATAGTTAGTGCTGGCAGAACAAAAGTTATTCCTGCTGGTAGAACAATATTAGTTCTGGTAGTATTATCCGAGTTGATAGTATAGTTATGTAGTGATAGGGATATGCATAAGATATCCTAGGAAGTGATAACACTTATCACTTTAGCTTTTAGCGAGTCTTAAGGAAACAAGTAGTTAGGGTTTCATGGGTATTTAAAAAATCTATGGTGATAGATGAAACTATCGATGAGAAAAACACTTTTATTATTAATAGAAAAGATCCATAGAGGATCATTGTTCTATAATTCTTTAACTCTGTTGTTTATTTCCGCGTAAACAATAGTTTCATTTGTTAGAGTCTCTCTTAGAGTTGCTTGTGATTACATAAGTTCTCTACAACCTCAATAGGTGTAAAGATCTATCTAGGGTTAGACCTACAAGTGGTATCAGAGCCTGAAGAGAGCCTCTATTAAAGAAACTTTACTTTTATTACTCATAAAAACTTCACAATGACTTCACAAAATCCATCACAAACATACCCTATGCCATCACCATCAGTATCTACATTCTCTTTCCCATCAACAACTGAACCTGTGTTCTCTGTGGTGGCATTTCTCTTTAAAAATCACTAGGACAATAATACACGTTCATATTTCATACAATCTAAACAACAACATGACATATGCATAATAAATAAAATGAGATCACAATCCACAGTGAAATATACAACTGAAAAGTGAATAAACAATTGACATAAATAAATTCTAAATACTATACACAAACAACATTGTTACTATACATGATGGCCATGATTACTACATGTTCAGTACAATGAATACAAAAGTGAAAAATATGCCTAAGGCCTGGTTGTTAGCTGGGGATCACTCAATTATATTCACACGCCATACAATGATTAGCTAAAAGATATAAAACAAAAGGTCAATACTGACTATTAGAATGGGAGTGACCTATAAAACTTAATAGGCTATACAGGGTAGCTACAAATGATACATGACTAACAGCTGCTGCCTAGCCTACAGCTTAAGCCTACTATGGGGCTTAAGGTCTCTAGCACTAGTGTCTTATACGTCCAAAACGCGACTGTAGTCTTATATCTGGAGTCTGAAGTGATGGTGGTTCTGAGCATTCTACGTAGCTTACCTGTGGCTTCTAGTGTATCCTAACATGTGACCTCTATGGATGCACTCCTCTCATCAGAACCAGTCCATGCTATACGTGGCATATACAGCATCTCTTGCTAAAGACAAAGCTTACTTTTGTTTGTCTGGCAGAGTGGTCTTTATGGTCTATCTCTTGAATAGTGTGTTGACTCAGGCTCTCAAGTAAGCTCGGTCATCATATGCCTCCTCGAATCGCACCTGAAACTCCTTAGTCCTCTGCCTAATAGTATTATCAAGCTTTGTCACTCTCTGGTCGACCCCTTCCAAGGTGGTCGGTGCTATCTCCATCATGGCCTCAACAATCTCATCCCAAGCGTCGGCCTCAGGTGTTAGGCTCGCTGGCCGTCTCGCAAGGCCAACACGCTGCTTGAGTCTCTCCGATTCTCGAATCCAAGAGCGGGAGTAGTAAAACAAGCTCTCTTCTGAGGCGGCATCTCAGCCTCGGGAACATCAGTCCTGTGGGAAGTAGATAGAAGTAATATAGGGTGTTGGTGTGATGCTAGTCTGTAGCGCTCATCCGTAATCCTTGCTGCCCTATGCATAATAGTGCCCCTGTCATTCAGTAGGACTGTAGTGAGTGGTGTGCTGATGGTAGGGGTTATGGTGGAGATGCAACAGGTTGTGGTGGTTTGTAGTTGCGACAGCTTTACTCAGCATATGCGTTTTGCCTCCATAGATGCCTGACATTGGCGGCTTAGTCTGGAAAAGTCTTCCGTGCCCTACGAGAGGTGTTTGGCATAAGGGGGACCTAATCTGGAGGTGATCATAGTTGTAGGTTTCAGATCATCAGTCATAAATCCCCTGTTTCCCCAGCTAAAGGGATTTAGGCGTCTAGTAATAGGTCGGCAGAAGTGTCGGCGAAGTGGTGCTCCCTTCTCCTCCCTCAGTCATCATCCTCGTCTTAGAGGGCTCCTCCTCCTCATCATCTGTATCATCATCTTCATCGTCATTCATCGGAGGTCTATATCAAAATCCCCCTATCAGTAGGATAATCAACATGCTCCTCCTCGGAGTCCTCCTCTGGATCCTTCTCCGGATCAGAGTCAGGCACATAGCCCGGTGATAGGGCTATAGGTGAGGCATCATCGGGTAGAGGCTGATCCTTCGTGGGTGCCTCATCATCAGATGGCGCTAAGTAATCGGGGTACTCAGGCTCAGGTACATATGGCAAATAAACGGGTACGGGTGGGTGTTCAGGGCCTGACACGTAATCAGGAGACGATGGGTGCTCAGGTCCTGGCACGTAGTCAGGAGACGGTGGAGCTACCGGCTACATGAGGAGTCCCATCGTTATTTCGTATACGATGACTCATGGAGAACCCCTGTATCAGATATCTCCTCATCGGCTCCCCCAAAAGACTCTCCCTGGTTCAGAATCAATGTAGACAGATGTGTAGGTGACAGCAGATGATACAGAAGACATGACTGCAGAAAGATAAATAAACTTATATAAGACCAGCATAGTATATATGTAGTATAATATAAACATGTACACAGATCATGAAAGCATATAGCATTAACCGACTAATGCAACTCAATAGTGTATGTGTCCCGTGAAAAATGTTTGTATGATGTAATGTTTGAAAATGGTTATAGTCCAAGTAAAAAAAAAGATTTGACCTGGGTTCTCTATAACCTAGGCTACTTGATGATGAGATATTCAATTCTTAAAACACCCTACAAAATGGGTTCGCAGCGGATTAAGGTTCTGTAAAGTGTGTACTTCATAGATCAATAGCACAAGATATGAGTAACGACCTCTATATGGAGTCGTTAAATATTGATACATTGGGATTAAAATAAACTTGTTTGTTACAATAGCCCAATAGCTTAATTGTTAATCATGAAAAGTAAAGATTTAAGACCCATAACAGATATTCCCAAAATGTATGCACCCAAAATCTTTATTTTAATGACTCCAAAAATTGATGATCCACCATTTTATCCTTGTTTCTCGTACCTAGTGACCTGAGAACAAAAACATGCTTTAAACGTCAACATAAGTTGGTGAATTCTACTCGTTTATATAAATGTATTAAAATAGGTACAGCAAGATTTCCAAGTGTAAGACATGTAACACATACAATATCTCAAAGTAATTTTCGAAGTGCAACTAAGCTCTTGACACCGAAGGGCTCGTCATCTATGTATGCAAATTTCATGCACAGAATGTGCCCGTGTAGATGTTCACAAACAGCAACATCCAAATTGGTCCAACCATGTATACATTCTATTGTTTTCAGTACAATTGAAACTGTGTGAGCGCTACTCACTCCGAACGGAGGATGTCAATCCACTTGATCTATTCATAACTTTCGCGCTCGCTAACTAGCAAATTGACTGTCATGATAGTGGGCTAATTAGTGGGTTTAGACTACTTGGGCCAACTCGTACTTGTTTAAAAGGGTACTTGCGTCCAATTGTAAACGATGATGTTTCTCACCCCAAAAGTTTGGTAAAACAATATATTGTATAAACGTGGTGCTTATGAACTCATACATAGGAAAGATTGGTTTATCTAATAAATAATGTGTATCGTTCGAAAATCCGAATGCAACCTATATTAATTCATAGGCCGTATGAGTTTTAATATATTTATATTAAATAAAGACATCAAATGTTGATTTTGTCCAATTATACATAGGGTCTGTAGTTTCCCTCATTGGTAATAAGTGTGCAGGACTCTTAAGTGTGTCGGTCTACAATTACACAATATGTTGTCGTTTCCTCTTTTGCTTCCTTAGGACTTTGGTGACACAAATCCATGGGTGATATTGTCCAACTTCCATTGAGGAATCTCTGGTTGTACCAATAAGCTAGATGGTTTTTGGTGTTCGGCTTTGACTCTTAAACACGTCAGATACTTGCTAACATAGGTGGCAATGTCAGCTTTCATGTTAGGCCACCAGTATAGTTGCTTCATGTCTTGGTACATTTTATCGGAACCCAGATGAACAGAATATTTCGACTTGTGAGACTCATGCATAATCAGAGTCCTTAGGTCACCATAGCACGGCAACTAACTTTTGTTGTTTAGAAATAATGTCCCGTCCGCACGTGGTTCCAACTTCTCCTTCCTAGGCTTTTCTGGGTCCTTCGAATTTTTAATCAACATACCTCCTACGTCTTCAGACTCGAGGTTTTCTGGTTTTCTTGCCTCAATCTGAGCCTCCAAAATCTGCTTGGGAAGGTCCAAACCAATAGTCATAACTAAGGCCCGAACCCGTAATTGCTTTATTCGTTCTTTTCTGCTCAATGCGTCAGCCACTACATTTGCTTTTCTCGGGTGATAACGGATTTCACAATCATAATCACTAAGCAATTCCAACCAATGGCGTTGTCTCATGTTTAATTCCTTCTGATCAAGCACGTGTTGTAAACTTTTGTGGTCGGTGAACACTGTACATTTTTTCCCGTACAGTTAATGCCTCCAAATCTTTAGAGCGAATACTACTACGCCTAACTCCAAATCATAAGTGGTGTAATTTTTCTCATGAATTTTTAGTTGTCATGATGCATAAGCAATCACCTTTTCTCTCTGCATTAGCACAACGCCCCACCCTTTGATTGAAGCATCACAGTAAACGATAAAGTCTTCATTTCCTTTGGGTAAAGCTAGAATTGGTGCACTACACAACTTATGCTTTATCAATTGAAAAGTTGTCACTGCCTTGTCACCCCAATCAAACTTGACATTCTTTTGAGTGAGCTTGGTCATTAGCTTGGCGATCTTTGAGAATCCTTCAATGAATCTTTGGTAGTAGCCTGCTAGGCCCAAAAATTGACGAATCTCCGTTGCAGACTTAGGAGATGCCCAATCTTTAACGGATTCAATCTTGGCGGGATCCACATGAATACCCTGATTGTCAATCACGTGACCGAAGGAAATGTTATCTTTAGGGGGAATCCAGATATTCGCATTTAGGAATTTGGCATTCAACTGGCTCCTTACCTTAAGCAACTCTATGATTTACTTGAGGTGCTACTTCATGCTCTTGCTTGGTTTCTTCAGCGGTATATCAGATTCGTCATAAAAGTTAAGTACGTATGTTTGTATCCAAATATGGTTTGCATACCCGATTTATAAGATCCATAATTATATCAGGTGCGTTAGTCAAACCAAACGACATAACTTGAAATTCATAATGTCCATATCGAGTTCTGAATGCGGTCTTTGGAATATCTTCTTCACGAACCCTTAGTTGATGATAACCTGACCTCAGGTCAATCTTTGAGTAGACACTCGAACCTTGTAGTGATCGATCAATTCATCAATCTTGATGTGGATTTCGGTTCTTCACGTCAGCTTATTCAATTTTCGGTAATCATTGCACATTCCCGGAATGTCCATCCCTTCTTCTTGACAAACAAGACCGGAGCTCCCCAAGGTGAGGAACTGGGTCTTATAAAGCCTTTGTCGGAAAGTTCTTTTAGTTGGTCTGACAATTCTTTCATCTCGGACGGAGCCAATCGATAAGGTGCCCGTGCCACCGGCGCAGCACCATTTATCAAATCGATTTGAAATTCCACTTGGCGGGTTGGTGGAATACCCAGCAAGTCCTCGGGAAAAACTTCGAGAAAGTCTTGAACCATTGGTACATCATCAAGTCGCTTCTCCTTCGACTTGTCTTCCGCCTTTTTCGTGGTAACATGTGCCAAAAAGATAGGATATCCCTTCAGCAAATACTTTTGTGTTTTGGTGCACGAGATGATGTTTAATTAGGACTCGTGACCGTTGTTGCTTCCATTACCATGAAAAATTAAAATCTTGTCTCCAAAGGGAACACGAATGAGTTTCTCATCACAAACGATTACGGCATGATATTTAGCTAACCAGTCCATACCGATAATGATGTCAAAACTACCCATCTCTACGGGCATCAAGTCGATGTTGAATGGATGATTTAGAAAGTTTAGAGTGCAACCCCGTATAAGTGTATTAACCCAAATTATTCTACCGTCGGCTAACTCGACGTCATAACCATGGTCTAGAGTAGTTGGGATGATATCCATCAAAGAACTAAATGCGGTAGATATGAAACTTCTATCGGCACCCGTATCAAATAAAATCGAAGCATAACGATTATTTAGGAGGAACGTACCCGTGACAACATTAGAGTTCGGGTTAGTTCCAGCAGAGCCCACAACATAAGCTCTTGCTACAGCATTCCCATTCCCGGCCCGATTTCCTTGATTTCCATTCTTCAGCTTTGGGCAGTCACTCCTGAAGTGACCTTGGACTCCACACTCAAAGCAAGTGATGCCTCGTGGATTTGTCCCTTGGGTTCTCTGGTTATTGTTGTTGTTGTTGTTATTGTTGTTGTTAGCAGTAGGTCGACCTTTACAGTCACGGGCCGAGTGGCCAATCTTTTTGCAGTTAGTGCACTTTTGAGTACATGGCCCATCGTGGTGATAATTGCACTTGGTACATAGAGGTTTGGTTCCTCTATAAGGCTTCTTATCTCCAGGCCCAGCAGTGTAAGCCCGTGCCACATTATTTCTTTTGAATGGTTGTTATTGGTTTTGGTTGTTCCTTGAAGTATCTTCAAATTTCCTCTTATTCTCGGCTTGACGTTCAGCTGCAGTGAGCATCTTTTTGTCCATCATTTCAGTAGCAAATTCAATTGCCTCTTGCATTGACTGAGGCTTTGATGCCTTAACACTGCCATGAATCATGTCGGGATGATCCATACGACATACCTTCCACTTGAGCTGATTCCTCAGGGAACATCCCTATACACCATGAGTGCCAAACTATTGGAATCGTGTTGTAAGCCACCAAATCTGTTCCTCTTAACCTTTAAGTTCCAATACTCAGATTCTAGCTTTTTGATCTCGCCCCTAGGGCAGTATTCTGTTATCATCCATTTCAAAGCCGGCCATGACATTGCATATGCAACATCTTGTCTGACAGCCCTTACGTGGGAGTTCCACCACGTCAAGGCACTTCCTTGAAGAGTATAATATGCATACTTAACCTGGCTTGTAATAGCATAGTTGCTGATAAGGAAAACAGATTCCATATTTTCCACCCATTGGGTCAGGCCAATGACTCCTTCAGTGCCTTTGAAATTCACAGGCTGGCACTTTAAGAAATCAGTGTAAGTGCATTCTCGTTGAGTAGGCACTTGCCTTCTTCCGTCGGTTCCTGAACCATGGCTGTTATCACCGTCTCTGCTCCTGCTTGCATCGTGTTTTGCTAGAGCAGCAGTAACGCCTTAATCAATTAAAGCTTGGAGTTGAGCATCA
>BQNB010106069.1:0-23467 GCA_026074375.1 Tanacetum coccineum | reverse complement strand
TTTTGAACTTTACACGAAACACTTACTACAATATCGCATATCGTTAATTGGCTGCCGATATAAATGTTGCCTTTTTTCTTTAGCCGAATTATTGCCTGTTACATCCACTTGCAATTATATTTTGATCTTTTCACGTTCTATTTTAAATGTTACACGAAACACTTACCACAATATCGTATATCGTTAATTATCTGCCGCTAGGAATTTCCGCCGCTATGTGCGGGTACTCGTCTAATATAATAATAATTTGTTTTCAACCTTTTTTAGTCCAAATTAGGCACGGGGTAATGGAGTAGTTCGGTTCAAAGTCTCGTTAAGGTTAAAAAATTCATACTAGAACCTGATCTTATTTGAATTCAGGTTAGTCGGGTTCGTATCAATTAAGGTCAGGTCAACTCGGATCGGTCCGTTCGGGTTCGGGTCACCCGAATATGAATAAAATATATTAAAAATGTTTTTTTATCCCGTTTAAATATAATATTTATAAAATTTATATTAAAAAATAAAAAATATTTATTCGTGTCAATCGGGTCGACCCGAACCCGAGTTATCAAAAATTTCAAACCTGATACCCAACCATGTTTAGTATTCAGATTACTCAGGTTGACCCGGAAAACCCGAATAAATTATTTTGACACGAGTAACTCGACCCGAATAGGCTTAATCAGGGTCGGGTCGGGTTTTTTTGACACCTCTATCTGTCACTCCCTAAAAAAGTTGCAATAATAAACATAATGACATATTTCAAAATATTATGAATTTATGTTAATCAAACATGCGAAAGTATTTTAAATTTTAGAATTTCAAATTCACGAACCAAACCACACCTATATGTATTTAAAAAGCCTTTGCACGTCATTATGTCATTATCAGAGGTGTATTTGGTTTGTTGTCATGAGTCACAATTGGTATGAGTTTCAGTATGTAGTAAAATAACAATGAATTTGATAAAAAGTTTTATGTCTCGAAACTTTTGTTTGGATTAATGGATGTAAATATGGGTTTCATATTTTTGACTCAACGTGGCTTTTTTCATCCTCCTCAAAAAATAACACCAAAGTGAAAAGAATATAACTGCAAAATATTCTCACCCTTAAAAACATTAAGGTAAGTAGATTTCTTATATATTTTCATTCTCACCATAAGGATTTGTATTATATTATACATTCTTAATTCTTAACTTTAATTATAAGGCAGTCACATGAGTTAAATGCTCATTTAATGCCTCATCCTCTGACCGGGTCGACTCGACGTTACCCGGTTGTAAACCCGCCGTTACCCGGTTGTAAACCCGGGTCCAACCCGAATTATTTTTTAGACAATTTGAAAAAGAAAAAACAAAATTCCTTACACGTGGTACGTGTTCACGGCCACATACACATTGATAAAAACACACACATCAAACGCATTGACAGTATCACCGTCTCTCTCTCTAAACGATCATGTCTCTCTCTCTAATATATTGTGGTTAGCGATGTGATTGCATTCGATGGGGGGTTTTGTTTTTGTGCTCTCTAACATACTGTGGTTGTCACAGTTTGTGAGGTTTTGTTGTTGAACGATGTGATTGCATTCGATGGGGATTTTGTTTTTGTGTGGTTGTTACGATTGGTGTTACTTCTGGGGTTAGTAATTTTTTTTCTCGATTTAAGTCCTTTTAATCTCTTCAATTAATTTGGGTTAGGGTTTTTTTTAGATTTAGTTACTGCATGTTCAACATGTTGTTATTTTGGTTCTGCTAAATGTTGGAAAATCCGTGTAGAGGGGAAGTTAACCGCATTTTGGCGGGGCAAATAATTAGATTTGCAGCCATGGCGGATTGACCCTTCTGTTTTGATTGGCGGGAGCCATGGCGGGTTAACCCTTCTGGGTTGAGCACTGTTAGTGGGAAATTAGTTATCTGTGGGTCAAAATCTTGGAGCCAATTTTGCGGATACTGGAAGGATGGTAGAGAGTGAGACTTGCTCGCCTCAGCAACCTTCACATCTGCATACAGAATAGAAGCCCGCCTGTAAGTGTGATGAATTGAGCTCGGTTCCGCCAATCTCTTCGTTGTCGTCGTTTATGGTGAGTGGCGTTGTTGATTGGTGGCTGACGATGAGCGTTTTAACTTTGGAAATATTCCTATCGCAGATACATTTGATACTAGGCCAGCCTTTGTTCTTTGTGAAAATTAGAAGGATAGCATAGATTGCCACCGGCTCAGGTCAGTGATATTGTCTATGCGTTTAATGTGTTTTCTTTTTGTTAATGTGTATGTGGCTTTATACATGTACCAAGCACGTGTGTGATAGTATGGGTTGTAACAGCCTGTGATGACTAGGCCTTGACAGGCTGAGATCGTTCGTGATCTGGCATGGCAGAATTTGGGCAACGTTGAGATTATTTGCATTGTGGCGGGGCAAGCTCAATAAGCTTGCAACCACGACATATATATTCTTTTTCCGGTTGTTCGCCTATTTGATAATACCTATTTATGAAATTACTTGGAGTTTATTATAGGAAATGAAGATACTTACGATGTTATGCATTCGTGCCAGGTGAAACCGACCCGTATCTTGGCAAGGCATCGCCATCAAAATGGTGTTTGCAGCCATGGCGGGTCGAATGACCTTTTACCTGGTCTGCACTCGAAAATCTGAGCCAAATAAGTAACTAACAGAGCATATAAAGCCATTGTTTGATCAAATAGCAAAACTGGAAGAAGGTCTTTACAACATTCAGTTTGAACAGCATTGGTTACAAGCTGAGAATGATCGCCAAGTAGTTGGTATATATTTCACTATGTATTTTAAGAAAACATATATATTTTAACTTTTGAGGTTTATATATTAACAGTTAGTACATATTTCTTTTTTCCGTGTGTGCAGTAAACAAACAAATAGGAAAGCAAGCGGTTTACAAAGCGCTCATTGAATCAACAGCACAGACTGGAGCTAGCATCCTCCAGGTTTATCTTTTGCAATGCCTATTTTCATAATGCATAGTATATGTAGTATTGTTATGTTGTCACCGCTGTTTTTTGATCTTTTTAGGGGGTGTTTGTTTCGCCTTATATAGCCAGCTTATGGCTTATTTGAGTTTGGGCTTAGGTTTCGTAAGCTCACTTTTTGTGCCTTATTTTTTGAAATTTTTCGGCTTATATAAGTTTATTATGACTTATTATGTCATTAAACTTATATAAGCCGGAAAGTTTGCAAATAAGCCACAAAAAGTAGGCTTATGAAACATAGGTCCAAAACCAAATACATGCTCTTATTTTCGTTTGTGCATATTACTTTCTATGAACTGAGCAAAGTTGTTTTAATGGCAGGCTTTAGCAAAATAAATCAAGGCGAAATATGAAAAAGATGTGACAACTTTGCTCAGGTCATAGAAAGTATTACAATTCTGCCATGTTAATATGTTTTTAATTTTAACATATGTATCCTCTGTAGGTAGTAAGATTCACATCAGAGGCCACCATAATTGGAATCAACACATCAAGGGAATGGTATTATGAATCGTGTAGCGCATGCATAAGAAAAGTTACAAAAAATAATGGCACGCCTGAATGTGTAGACCCACAACTTAACTCGATTGCAACCCATGATGCAATGCAGGAAGGGTGGAATTCATCTTTGATGACATATTAGACAAACCACTCCACATTATGGAAGCACTTGAAACTATAAAAGAGCTAACAGGTCAAGAAAAAGTACTATCAAATTTATTTTCTTAACCCATATCTGTTAGATACAAAATTTCTAAGACATTTGTCCTTTTCCAAAATAGGAACAAGCCAATCATTCCAAACTGAAAACACAAATGAAACTGGAAAACAACTTACAGGTAATAGAACTTAATACTATATCTCCTTCCAAGACATAAATACTAAACCAAAATCCTTATCGCATTTCCTTGGCACAGGCACATTCACACCGGAATCCCAGTCCATCGAAACCAAACTCCAACTTAAAGAAGTAATTAACGCAGGAAAAAAGACACCAGGTTAGTTATCTACCTGTTAATTGTCACATCAGTAACTTCATCTTTTTGGCAAATGTTTAGATTTAAGGGGTGTTTGGCTACGAATGTTGAAGTAAGGGAGTTGTGTGCAAATCACCTCCCATGGGTAACAAGTGAAAACATAATAGGTTAGAACACTTAGTTTTTTGAATTCGGTTGAGTCTCAAACATTCTTAGTTATTTTCTCAGTGACATGTATATATTCATTTCCTGTCAACGGTTGCAGTCGTGGCTGTTTCATAAGGTTTATATACATGAAGAATAATTTGTTTGAGACAATCTACTGGCCTTACCATGTTGTTAATGTATAAATTTTATTGCAAATATAATTAAAATGTTTGCAAAAATATTTTTACGTGAGTAGTGTATGTTATAATGAAGTTTATGCATTAAGAAAACTAAAATGTTTCTTTGTTCATGTCAGAATGATAAAACTGATTTTCGTGATCTGCTTATTCAAACTCACATAAATTGATTTCAAACGGATCAAGTGATATGTTTTTGATTTTTTTAGACGTAAATAGTCACACTGTGTTGTGCATGTGCAGGTTACACCTGATGATTGGAGAGAGCAAATAGTTTCTTGCACTCAAAAAAAGGTATGTCTTTACTTTTTTTAGGTAACTATGGTTTCCAACCTTTTGCCCGATTTGTCCACGGGTTTTACTTTCTACTTATATATATTTTTTGACTTGGCTGGAGGTGGAAAATGGGTGGGTCGTCTGGTTACAAAAAAGTTCAGCGGGTTTACTCAAGGCTGAAACAACGACAGCATGGGCGGGTTTGGTAAAAGGGTCAATACCGGTAAATTTGTATTAAGTGTGTTTGGGCTTACTAATTGTCTCTACTTACGCACTTGACATAAGTCTATGAAAATGATGTTTGGATTTGGTTACTATGTAAAAAGTGTTTCAGTATTACAAAAATTTAATAACTTTATTGTTGTTTAACACAAAATTGGTAATTATGAATTTTTTATAGATGGTTGTGTAACAAAGGTAAATTACATTTGCCGTAACATGCTAGGCTAAATGGGAAGAAGATAGGGATGTGCAAGTGGCGAGGACATCGGTTTAGAGTATAACCATCTTTCATCCACCAAGACTGAAAGGCTATCGTCACAGCAACATGTATAGGTCCATAATTCAAGTGCTTCTTTACAAGTATGTTGCTTTGATGGATTTTGTCATTCTGTTAGAAATTGTTTTTGTACCCACCCAAACACACAAATCTAGTAACTAAAAGATCGTTTATGCGTTTTTGTTCGATGCATTAATATCCCAACAGATATGAATTGTAAGTAACAAATCATAGACCCTTCAAATAGGCTTATTGTGTTTGGATAGCAAATCTCAGAAACCATTATTGGTAAAATCACAATGTATTATGTAGTGTTCAATTGGCTTGATGAACTTAGGGAGTGTTTGGGCGAATACGCTTGATCATTTATGCATTTTTTGTTCGATGCGTTAAAATCCCAACAGATATGAATTGTAAGAAACAAACCATAAAGCCTTCCACTCTTGAGTAGGCTTATTGTGTTTGGATAGAAAATCTCAGAAACTATTACTAGCAAAATCACAAAGTATTATGTAGTGTTCAATTGGCTTGATGAGCTTAGGGAGTGTTCGGGAGAATAGATGATCATTAGGTTATTGAGGATAAAAAAATTGTTTTAGTGGGTTAAAAACTTAGCAACGAGTGATTTGGATTATGGGTTAAAATGGGCAATTTTGTTACAAAATGGTTAAGGATAAGGTAAATAATCAATTACTTGCTACGGACAGTTTCTTATACACAAGTAGCTCAAGAACTTGGTACATCTTTGTTTTTCGGCTACGAAGAAAGTCATGTCACTTGAATTTGAAATCTTGGATACATTGGTGGACTAATGTAGGGTTGTAAATTGCTTTTAGTCTCATCTGCTATGCTATTTGGGTGTACCATTCACTTTGTCTCAAATATGACTAATTGAGATTGATTTAGGAATCTTAGTACATGTATATTTTTAAGAATCTTAGTACACATATGTTTTGAGTATAGATTTGTGACGCGGATAAACTGTTGGTGTTGAATTGTCTGTACATTTTCTTAAGATTAAATTATTATTGTATTATTAGTCAAACCACTTAGCACTTGACTTTTTAACTGGTGTTAAATAGAATTAAAACACATTATATGTCTATATATGGTTATTGATGAGGATTTACATGCAACCATGAGCAATGCTTAGATGGTAAGATACCTCACAACAGATCCCAATATGCTCGACACGCGTAAAATGTCTCAAGTGTATATACTGATAATAATGTAGGATATAGGGAAGAGTTTGAGAGGGGTGGAAATGAGGAGATTGCACATAGGAACATACATTAGATAGCAAGTTACATGATTCATCCATTGTGTTCCCTAGCGAGTGAAGAAAGAGTGGATGTTTTGAACGATTTACCATTTATTTAATGTTGTACACCATAAGTAATGCATGAATTTGGTTGTTAGGAATTAAAGGTTTCTTATATTAGTGATTTACTTGGTTAACTAAAGTTTTGAATGTTTCTGTTATTTTACCCTTTCATTGTTGATATGTTTAGATATTTCAATCTAGGTTATCCACATATCATGTACGAAAATGGAAAGGCATGAGAAGATACATCACCAGTAGATGCACAGTGAGTTGAACTTGGATTGGAGATAGGTGTATAAAACCATGTAAACTTTTATTTGTAACCATTGTATTTAGATGATTGGTTTGCAAGTTTTTTATCTACATTGAATATCTACTATGTTCTTGAAATATGATAGATATTGTATTGATTGAATCAATTACATAAGAGATGACATATCTATTTATATTAAATAGATAATTTAGAAACGGAACATGTAAATTTAGAATCCGAACAACAACGCAAACCTGTTAATAAAAAAATCTATACAACCGCACCGCAGCGAAGCGCTGGGCATTCCAAACTCTGTTTTATTTAAAAGCAACAAGGCTCATTTAAACTGCTCATTAAATGTTCTGGCGAGTTTTTTCTTAACCCGATACCGACCCGCGGATGCAGACGAAACCCGCCAGAAAACACGTGTCTTCTTAAGTCTTCATCATCAACACGTGTCCCCCCCCACCTCCCACTATCTTCTTCGCACAAAATCACTTACACCTATTCTCTCTCTCTCTCTCTCTCCCTCTCTCTCTCTCTCTCTCTCTCAAAACACACACAACTCTGATCTCACAAATTTGTTTATCAATTATTTTTTTAATCTCACTGACCTTTTTCTTCAAGATTTGATAGTAGTTAGGGTTTTGTTTGTCTAGATAATTGATTTTTCCTAATTAATTTGGGGGTTTGATTTGTGTTGCGTTAATAATGTTATGATTGTATTCGATTATTGATTTAAGGTGTTATGTGTCCGGGGGTAACATCGATTGTTGATAACCACGACAATATTAGGATGTTTAACGAATGGTCAAATGGCGACGTTCTGGTAATTATTTCATATATGATGTTTTATCGAATAAGATTAATGTATTATTTGCATGTGATATAATGTATGTTCTTTTTCTTAATTATTCTATATGGTGCATTCTTTAGGGTGTATATATAGTGGTTAATGATTAAAGTCCGTGTGTTTATGGCAGTTACCAAGAGTCTGATGGTGAGGGGTTCGTAAGGAATTCAGGATGCTACAGAACAACACATGCGCAAATTATCAAGGTATCTTAATCTATCAATAAACTTTATTAACATTATATTTGTCGCTGCATCAGTTTAGTAATCAGTATCCTGTTTCAATAGATAACAATGCTTATTCGAACCGTGCTCGAAGTGGTGGCCGGGGGAAATGCAGGAAATCATTGTACACAGTATGCATAATCAGTATTGCTCTTGACCGTTCCTTTATATGCGAGAAAATAAGCTTAAACAAACACACCTGAAATACGCATGTCCTAACCCACTAATTGAAAACTGCTTATTTTGGCCTAACTAAAGAAGATTTGAAGAAGTTGTTTGGATGATCCAAACACTACAAACTGATTATCTTCTAAAAAAATAAGTAGATAATCAAAAAATCAATATTATAAAGACATGAAACCAAAAAGAACACAAATAGGTTAGACCTTAGGATTTCTGGTCATGGGATAAGTCCTTAGTTGCGTTAATGGTGAACACGTTATCATCTTTACAGTATCCATGTTTTTCCTTGGAATTTCCCGATGTTGATGTTGGCCGCTTTCAAAGCTTTTGACTTTTATCTGAAACAGATCAAAGATCAAATGACTTACAGGCTAAAAGGAGAACTCGCCAAATGAGTTGAAGGTCACCAAGTCACAAAAAATCTATTTTAATGCATAAAGCCTTCGTATCCTTATTCTATCATAACTTATATTATTATGGTAATAATAGTTTTTTGTAACTATAATAAATGAAATTGTTAGTTATTACTATAATAATAATAGAATTAGACCAAAGTGTAGCAACGGAAGCTAATCCAAACTGTTTTGTTTTGTATGCACGCATGTGTTCAGCAGACAAAAAGTAGTAGAAGTAGTCTTACACGTCATGAGTAGGAGAGTAAACCGCATTGTGTTATGGAGCTATTGGTAGATCACAACTGATATTACTATACTAAATAAGAATTTCTAGTTTTGATGGTGATTAAGATTTGTGTCAGAGCTGCCGAGGGCGCGCCTGAAAGTCTTGGAGATTGTAAGTAGTCTTTCTTTTAAATGTATTTGGTATTGCTGTATTGCTTATTCGTATATGATCGTTAGCTGAGCAGACGTATGACATGTATTTTTGAACATAATGCCCAACACCCACGAAAGGTCAGGCTTCATGAGGGCGTTTTTACGATTATGTGCCTAAATGCGGCCGGGAACATACAATCTGCAAAATTTATGTCTTTCTTTCAGTTCTTATGGAGAAGTTAAATTATTATTTTCATGAAAGTTATAATGTCAAAGTGATCTCATTGTAAGACAGGTTTTAACACTGAAACAGATTTCTTTGTTCCTTTACCATTCTTTTATTTTTTTTTGTTGACTGAGAAATATATGAAAATATTGCTGAGATATTAGCTATTTTAGTGACACCTAACTTTTGACATTGAGTGACACTTTTTTACGAGTTTGTAAACCAGAACCTTCATATTGTATTACCTAATAAATATAGAGTTGTTTGTGTGCTAAAATGTTACGCAGGAAAAATGACTTTAGACGGCTTTTCTGATGATGATTTTGTTTTTGTTGCAGAAAAGTCATTTCAGAATGATGTTTGATTGCTAAAATGTTTGCAGTGCGTTTTTAAGATGTTTTGGGATGCTTTATGATTACCGAAGTAGGTAAAGCTAAGAGTCGATCCTCAGGTTTGGTTGTATCTCATGTATGGATGAGCGACTCAAGAAATGGTTCTTTCTTTTATGTTAGACAATCAAAACATCATTGACAATGAAGACAAATTGTGTTTATCAAATTGATCTTTAGCCAACTCTATACACTGCTAACATCAACACATATGTGGTAAGATGAAATCCTTGGTATCCATTTATTATACTTAATGGTATACAATTTTTTTTAAAAGATCGATATACTTAATGATATACGATTCTAATAAAGATTATAGTAATATATATTATGATGTTGTTTGCAGGCATGTTAAGGAACCTACGTCCAGGCTTAAATGGTCTTCCACAGCCCAAGAATGAGTATCTGATAACTGTCTGATATGCTCCCGAAGATGTTGACGAACCACAAAATCCAATTTATTTATTCCTAAAGGCAGTTTTATAAAAGTTTAACCAAGGAACATGGATTTTGGCCTGAGATACTTGCAAGCAGTTGGGGTAAAGAATTTATGGCAGGAGGGTTTGGCGAGAGTGATGGAACTTGATAGTGTTAAGAGTTAGGCAAATAAGTAGTCCGCCCGGTCTGACTTTTAGTCTTCTCAAGAATGCTGCTCCTCTTACTTTTGTTACTTTTTAGGGTATCTTTCTTACTTTCGCACTTTATGATACAACATTTGATAGAATTATAGATTGGTCATAAGGCCTCTTATGTAATACGATTGTTTTGGCTGCTGGTAATTGGCGAGGCTATGAGGTTGTTGGTATTACTTGGTTAGGATTATCGGAAAGTGAAAGATGGTAGAGGCCGCGAGATCGCTCGCACACAGCAACCACCACATGCGCACCCAGCCATGATTAATGCAAATATGTCCGTTTTTATATGCTGATAGTTGTTTTAGATAAAATAATGTTGCAGGAGAAGATGATTATTTTCATTTTAGTACGCGTGGTTTACCGACCCCTGTATTTTGGCTAGGCGTTACATCGGCTGTGTAATTGCAGCCACGTTGGGTGTTTGGTCCCGTTTATGTATTCATAAATCTGAGCCTCATGTATCCTGACGTAGACACTTTGTACAATTCATTCACCCCACACACACAAACCAGTTTAAACACAGTACATACAATATTCGCGCTTTGAATATCTATTTTTTCATTGTTGCTTCACATAGTATTAGCCTGCATTTATAAAGTTTATCGACTTTTATTATAATGGTGGCATGGATATAATGTGGTTCGGCATAAAAAATAAAATGTGGGTTTTGGTTTAAAGAAATAGAACACATAAAGATGACATCTCTTTGTATCGGCTTCAAGCTTCCTCTACGCCACTGCTCATTCGTTGGCTTGGATGGCGTTAGGGGAAGTGGTGAGTTATGTTAATGTTTTAATTATGATTGCCATTAATGAAGTCGCTTACAAAGAACAATTGAGATAGTTTTGGGACCGAACCATGAACAGAGTTTTTGACGTCCATGCTACATGAATTTCCCCGAACATTAAGGTATGTTTTATTTGGTTCGTCTTCAATTGATCAATGTAGCTGAACTTCCATACTAAGGTATCCACCATCTGTTGTTATTTGTATTATACTTTCATAAAGCTATTATTTGTTAATGTTTTGTTTGTTGTACAGGCTTGCCACCGAGATACAGAGACTCTGTTCGGGAAATTACACCCGGGTTACCTTTGTTTCTCTACAACTATACCACTCCACCTAGTTATCAGATACATGGTATACTTTGGAAAGCCGAGAACGAATATTATGCGTTGCAGTATATAAGCTATGTCCTGAGCAACAAGAGGAGCTGAGGCATGCGGTAAAGCCATTGTTGATGGATTATGAAAACGAGCTCAGGTTTGATCGACTAACGTATAAGTCTCTTATGTTGAAAACTTTACATGGGTCTAATTATTGAAACCGTTGGTAGCTATGATAGGGGAAACTAAGATTAAGGATGACGATGCTTACAAGGAAGAGCTTCTTGATTAAGAGGAGGGAAACGAAAAGGCACCTTATTCAGCTGCCATGTCAGCTAACGAAAATTCTGTAAAAGGTATGGTTTTTATTTATTTATTAATTCTTTCTGTCGAAAAGTTGTAGTATGCGTTTGAATTGATTTAAAGCTGTGATAGTTCGATAATCAGCCATTGGGCAAAATGATCCGTTGTCACCTAATTGGGGAATCATAAGGCTTTATTTGCAATATGAAAATATGTTAAATCAGTACTTTACTACGGACACGAATTTTGTACAGCTAGAAGACGAAAGATCAATGAGGCAACCATACTGAAACATGACAATAAGGTGTTGACTTTTGAAAGATATTAAAAAAACATAGTCTAATATATATCAGAATGAGTGTGTTTTATAAAATATATAAGAAGAATCGAGAAAGGGGTATCTGATATGTCAAATGAGGTAAGTATTGCTATATTTCTAAAGAAGTTGGATGAATTCCATGACAAGCTGCAAGAACTCTGAAACGAGAAGATACAAGTTTATAGTTAAGATGCAAGTTTATAGTTTTTTATGTACTTAATGTGAAAAAAATTATATAATTAGAGAGGTGTAACGAATGCAATAATTAGTAATGAGGGAAGTAAATGAAGCTAACTAAGCTTTAATTTTATCTTTTTTTGTTCAAGATTATATTTTGGACAACTTGCACATAACAGAACACACCTTAAGTCAATTTCTATTTAAGGGAACATGATTTTAAATAAGTGCTATATGTTTCTAGCTATAACAAGTAGACCAGTTCATGATTTGAAGATTTTTTATTCAAGTTAATGTTATAGCATTGCAGGTGATGTGATCCTTTTTTATTTTTTACAGTTCATACACATACTGGATCGGGCAGATTGACGAGCTAACAGCTGATGCAAGCTTTAGTTTGCTAATCGAAAGCGTTTCATGGAAGAAACAATCTTCGTTACTGGTATGATAAATTATTGACTTTAACACAACATTTAGACACTCATGCTTTCACCTTATTTTATCAAATCTTCTTCCCGCAAACTAAACACCATACCAAAAAATCAGTTGTCATCTAATTTGTGTAAGGTTGATGATGTGCTTTCCTTGATCTTTTTCATGAATGCCATTGAAGAAGTCAGGTTTTTAATAAGCTTCGCGCTGACCTGTTTCTCTGCTCCTTTAGTGGGGGTGTTCATAACAAGGAGCTACCGAGAACATTTGACAAAATGATGTCTATACCAAAAAGGTTAACAAAATGTTTTCTTAACTTTGTGCTACAAGTTGTTTTGCATGCTTCTTGTACACGATTTTTGTCACATATTTTGTAAAATTTATGTGTATACCCATATGTGAAGTTTTAAGTCTATGCCAGCCAAATGAAGAACACGTGCATTTGGATTGTCTTCTCTAGTTCAGACTCAGGCCTTTTCCAACCCAATGGCGAATTTTTTCCATTGGTAGACCTTTGTAAATTTCGCACGTTTCTCTTCTTGGTAGACTTTAATAGAGGTACTGGTCAGATCCTCGGACCGTAGGCATTCGAGGCATAAGATGAGACGAAATATGCATTTGACATTACTATATGAGTTATTAATGTCATAATTCTTATAAATCTAAGAGTTGCATTAACAATACAATTAACGATCTTCGCTTACCTCTTGCCTCGTTTTCTTATACGCTGGTCAGACCTCTAGTAATAAGTGGGAGGTTAAGTTAGATCTAAGTCTTATTAGTTTTTAATTGGGTAGTTAATTCTTTTAAGAATTTAATTATATAAAATACTAAAATTAAACTTTCTATGTTCTATTGTGTTATTGCAACATAATTCATAAACGGACGTTTGTTTTCTCATAGAATACAAACATAGTCTCTTTTCTGGTAAAAAGAGTGAGACTTACTCCTATCTCTTCTCATTGATTGACAAGAATTAGATAGGGTTATAATTGAATTTTTATCAATTATATTTAAACTCACTTTCAATTTTCATTACCCTTTTTCGGTTCTGAAAACTTTGAAAGATAAAATGTTTGTGTAACTAGAGAACATTATGTCTATAGCTACCAAATAATGACATCTTGCACTTGTCATGATGTATGAGTTTAACCGCAATGAGTAAAGAAAATTGCTAGCAGGTCTTTTAGGTAAATTTTCTTAGACTCGATTCATTCCTAATAGTGCCAAACACCCTTGTGGTTAGACAGACAGATTAAGGAGGAAATGCATGCTAAATATTCAAGTTAATGAATACATGATGGCTAGTCCCTAATCTACCTAAGTAGAACTTCATATACTCTATACAATACCTAAGTACATTGCTACTTATAGGCATTCTAAGAGAGTAGGAAAGTAAATAAATCGCTATTTGCTTTCTACTGGTGATGTAACACTTACAATGTTGATAAATCCAGTGGGAACTTTGCGTTTTATAACTGAAATAACATTCATGTGAGGTTGTCAATTTCAGTGGGAGCTACAAGATTCAATTCCTTGTTAGTTACCCATATTATTTCTAAGCTTGCTTTGACATAATGTCATTACTTTTTGAATATGGACAACCATGGTTTTAAGGAAAATTGCATTTTGTTTTATAAGATAACATGTTTCCTTTCTGATGTTGCTTTCCTGAAACATTATCTATAGAATAATAATCCATGATTCCTTATTCAACATTATGGTTTGAAATCTACTTGTAATATCTATGACACAATCATATTGTTTAAACAATCGAACGCTTGTCGTATGGTTTGTCTACTTTAGCTAATGTTGTCACGTACACAAGTAGGAGAAATCCTAAGTGTGTGCAAGGAACAACATATAACAATATGATTAATTTGTTTCTCTTGACCGCAAGGTAAGAAAGCTAATGAATCTACTAGGACTTAAACACACAAGATGTTTGTAGCCCTATTACATTTAAAAGTCAAGATATAATCTAAAGATACTTCAACTAATTGACTATATGATTTAATCAAAATAATTATGGTTAATTATATAATCATAATTATGAAGTATGAAATTAACTTGAAATTACCATTGAACTCAAGAGTTTGCGTTCATGATTACTTTAGTTAGTAATAATTATGTCTACTTGTTAAGACGTAATTATAAAGTCCTTGAATTAATCAATGACTTATAACATAAAGTATGTAGTAACATTGTTATGTCTTCTTGTCAACACATAAACATAAGGTCCTTGAATGATTCAACGACATATAATGTATTTGACATGTTTTGTTTTCTTGTAAACACATGATCAAAGAATTCTTGAACTGTTCTGTCTTCTTGTGAACACATGAACATGGAGTAAATGTACTTATTCAAGAAACATACATTATAGCATGCACTTGGTTGTTAAATACTGTGTATTAAAATTTGGCTTGACCCAATTGTCAAGTATTTGATCCAAAGAGAATTAAGTTATCTAAGGAATTCTGATGGAGTCTCACAATTCCAATACTCATAGAATACCACACTATTATGGTATGTCTAATGTGTTGAAACAAACTATATTCGTATTGTTTGATTTCTGATAACTATAATTGCTCTACCTCCAAAATCTATCAAGGTTAGAAATTTGCGTGTGTCATGGATACACTCAATATAGTTCAAACCTAGAAGGTATTCAAGACATTATCTATTAATGGATTAGGATGAATGACATTATGTCTTAATTAAAGTTCTAAAATTTGTTAATATCTTATGAAGCATATCATTAACAAGCTAGAAATGAGAACTGTAAAATGTATTTTGTTGTCCCAATTAAGAACAATTTATTGTTGCTTAAATACTTAGTATTTAGAGAAGTATCTCTTATTACAAAAGTAAGTGGGAGCATCTATAGATCTTGAAAATATTCAAGAGCAAAATACATAACCTTCTGAATTCACTTGCTACCGATGTCATACTAAGGTTAAAACATGAAAATGTCGAACCAAAGTATAATGTAACTCTCATTCATAAATCCATAAGGATGCCTCATTAATGGAGTGATATTTATATCAATGCTAAGGAATATAAGTTAGAGGGCCATAATAAACTTGTTAACTAATAATATGAATTATCACATCTTGGATCTGATAAATATCTTAAAAATATGAATGATAAGAGTTTTTAATCTTACTCAAGCAATTGACTATGATTAAATCTTTCTTTTCTACATGCATTAATTATATAAAGATAACTAATTTTCATACAAGTTTTCTTGAATCTGACATATGGTGAATTTAGGATCATAACTCTTTCCTTAATGATTACCTTGCGAGGACGATGTGTAATCAAAAAGGTTATGAGTCTATATTTGTAATATGACAATTAAGTTTTATATCTCCTTTCTTTATGATTACCTTTTGCGAGGATGGTATGTAATCAAAAGGTTATGAGTTTAAAATAGTCTTTATCAAGTATACAAGATAATAGAATCCAAGTGTGGATTGGATCATGCATCTAGGAGCTGAGATCTTACGTTTAATCACAATATGATTTTTGATTAAATTAAGATAACTCCTGAGTACACCTTACATCAAGTGGGAGCACTATGTTTTTCCTCAAATTCATATGTTGTGTAACATATTGAAGGTATCATTCCATCTAAGATAGATGTTAATCCTTGAGGTTGGAATGAAACTACATTTGTGAATTTTAGGAAATTAAACATACGACCTTGGAATGAATGAAATAAACATATGCGGAATTTAAGTCCAACACAATGCAATACATCATTGAAGCAAGTCTTAAATGACACATTTCATTTGAGATAATTTAATACATGGATGGAAACCTTGTGTTTTTAACGAAAGATTCATCATGTATATCTTATATTATGTATGAGACTGGTTGTTACTTTTGCACAAGAGCAAGATGAGCTAACCGCAACAATATCTAATTGAGAGTGTTTAGATGACTGATAGCAACAATATCTAATTGAGAGTGATTTAGATGACTGTTAAAACAAATGTTTACAAATTATATGAGGCATAGTGTTGTTTGTGTACACATGATGCTAGACAATAATCAATCCTATTTAAAGTAGGATTTCATCTTTTATGATAAATCTACTAACTAGGTATGCTCAGCTAAGAGCACTGTTGCACTACACATTAAAGAATGAGAATACTTTACATTTTAAGAAACTATAAAGATGACTGTCTGAGATAGGTATGTTGATGACTTCAAATACCCCATTAAAGGTACTGTCACATTTTCATACTATGATTCTTGCAATGGTATGAAATATACATACGACACTTATCATATCGTTCAAATTCTTCACGATTTATAAATTTGAAACAAGTATTCAGAAAGTTTACTCAGATAACTAGTTGCCTGTCTTGTAAAGGAAAAGTTGAGAATGTTAGATACATTGGAATTCAACTTGCTAATTAGTTTCATGCATATCTGTTTTAGTGTTTGGATAATTGGGATTCTAAGACAATTTTTATTTTCTGATGAATAAAGATACTTGGTATTTGTTATTCATTCATATAATAATTGTTATCCTATATTTGCATGTTTAATCCTTGAGTGATTATATCATTATAAATATGTCCATTGTCAGTTAACAGTATGGGAATATTATTACAAAAGACAAATGTGAGTGTTGGCTATATTCTTTGGATATATGGATGGTTCCCGCCAAATTCATATGTTGTTAGGAATACAAAATTCCTATGAAAGTGTCGGTCGCTTCCATAGATAATAGTCGTTAGCTCGTTAGGTAATTTTTGGAATCTTACATAGTTAGTTAGCAAAGGCCCATGGATAAACCCATGCAAGCCCAAGCCCACTTGTCAATTGTAAGTATATTAACACCTCTCCATGCCTTGGAGAGGTGGTTGGTTGCTCATTTTTCACACAAATCAATATATGTTTTCTTTCTCTCTCTAAGTGTTCATCCAACCCTTTCTCTCACTAAAACAACTTGCCTCCTCTTTCCATGTATGTTATATGATTATTCTTCAATTGGTATCAAGAGCCATAGAATGGTGTGTTTAGTTTTTATGTTTATTTTTTTGGTTCGTGTGTTTTTGCAAAAATTTCGTCCTTTCTTTATTTTTTTCTTTGTTTTCGAAGCAAGAGTGTACACTAAAAGATCATTTACCTTGGTAAATCTGATCTAGTATCTTTATGATATAGGTGTACAAGCTTAGAATCAAGAAAAACATCATTTTTGTTACATTTTGTGTTCGAAAACTTTATAAAGAGCAAAATCTTGATTTTAAATTTTTTGGCTTAAAAACCTTAAAGTTTTCATTTTTCTTGTTCCTATAGGTTTAGTAACACTAGTTGTACAAGTATTTTTGCAAAACAACCATCAAAAAGGTGTCTTTTTGTGTTGTTAAATTTTTGGGTTTCGAAATAGTGGAAGTCGAACAACTCAAGTCGAACAACTCAAGTCGAACAACCTGAGTCGAACAACTCAAGTCGAACACCTTACTTTAGTTGAAACCGAACAACCTGAAATTAGTTGAAACCGAACAACACCACGTTAGTTGAAACCGAACAACCCAACTTTAGTTGAAACCGAACAACCCGATGTTAGTTGAACCGACATCCCGATGTAGTTGAAACCAAACAACTCGAGATTAGTTGAAATCGAACAATCCGACGTTAGTTGAAACCGAACAACCTGACTATAGTTGAAACCGGACAACTTTACTTAGTTTCAAACGAACAACTCAATTTTTTAAAATTATACGGTTTATTTCATTGACCTGTAAAATCCCGTGTGTAACATTTATTGTATTCCCGGTTTGTCAAGATTGCTAAAACTCCCGTGTAGTTTCGTGAATTAAAACACTTAAAAGACAACTTAATTAAACATAATTTCTTTCTACCACCGTTCGATCAAACAAGTAATCTTTTAACATACAAATTTCTCAATGACGACTCTTATGATAAGTCACTTATTCAGGTGGGCGAAATTATAAACACCGATGTGGTGTTCATTGTGAACGAGGAAGTTCTCTGGTGGTTGTACATGATGGTGGCGGTTGTTGTGAGATTTCGATGAGTGGTGGCGAATGGAGGCTGCCTCGATTGTCAACTCAGAGTTGTGATTGAGAGTTGTGATTGTGACTTGTGAAGATGATGAGTAACAAGTTTTTAGAAAGAACTATGTGAGAGAGAAACTAATTGAGGAGTCCCATAAGGTAAGAAAAAGAACTGGCAATGTAAGACTTTGTTAATAGTTAAAAAAGTTAATAAAAAGGCCGATGGTGTGCCAACCCATGAAGATAGGTGGTAGGTTTAAAAGTTAAAAAAATATAAAGAGATAGGTGGTGTGACAGCTTTTTTAGCCTTGGTTATTGGGAAAGAAAAATAAAAAGGCTGATGGTGTGCCAACCATACAACCCTTTTATATTCATTCAAACAAGTTCTGACAGTTGGCAGGGAAATTATGCCTGTTGCAGGTTGTGTGGGCCTATCGACTAACGGCTGTATTTTGCAATTTCAAATGACACGTGTGAATGGAATGATGTCAAATGTGACGTTGGAGAGTGGATATGGAAATGGAAGCTGGCTTGTTGATTGGTTCTTAATTTCTTATGGTAGATATGGGACCCGCGATGGCTAGCACTAGTAATTTGAATATCAAATTGACTTAGGCACGTGCTGGCTCATTTCATTTTATTTGTTACTATCTTTATTGTAGATAATGTGGTGCACTTGGATCTCGGGTCTTTAACCTTTTTTTTTCTTAGGCTTCGACTTGAATAGTACCTGGGCTTCATGGCATGTAAAAATCTTCACATATATCTTCTATCTTCACATTAATCTCTATGGATTCAATAATCATCATCTTGCTTTTCATTTGCTTCAATAATTCTTGAACGGTACCTTAAAAATAAAATAACAAATAGAAGTAATATTTGCATTTAAAAGCTTAAACTTGCTATTTATTTAAAACATGTATAAACGTGATTTCGTCACTACCCAACACTTAAGCTTTGCTTGTCCTCAAGCAAAATCATCAAAAATGTTGAGCTAAGTAATAACTTTAATCCGAACTAATTCCATATCTCATCAAACAAGAACTGTTATCAAGTTAAATAGAGAGTTATTACAAAACTCAATGTTCAACGACGCCCCGAAATTGATCCTTTATTAAATCTTAATTTTAGATTTTCAATTTAATTTCTTTTGTTTCTTTTTTTCAAATTTCTTTTTTTCACAATTATTTAATTTCTTTTGTTTCTTTTTTTCAAATTTCTTATTTTCACAATTTCAAAAATTTTGAGTACAAATAATAAAAGAATTGCTCATATTTTTTGATTTGGCTCAAAAAACAAACAAATAGTACATATATGCAATAGAAACTCACCCAACACTTATTTATTTAAAAACGTCTCGATGGATGTTTTAAATAATGAGACGTACCCAACACTTAGAACGAAAAAGTAAAATGTTTAATTTAAAGCGTGAGGGCGGGTGTCAAATGTTATTTAGATAATGATCAAAGAATAGAAAAACTCCCCTATTATAGGCATGCAGATTGGTAGTAGCGATAAGTGTAGTGGAGCTTAGCCTTTAGCTTCCAAGAAAAACTACTTGATCTCGGGTATAACACCCCGTGTTTTAGGGTCATTGATGTCGTCAATAAATCCACTAAGTATTTTTAGTATTGTACGCGTTTGCTTTTAATCGTAATCGTTAAGTTAAATCGCGTAAGCTAAAAACGATCATTCAATGTAAACGGGCGTCAAACAATTAAATGTTTACATCAAGCAAGTGTTAAGTAATTATTTTGAGGATAATTATTAACAGTGTTCATTTTATTTTATTGGTTACGTAAATTGTGTACGTTTCGCGATAAAATTTCGTTTAAGCATACCCGGAACCACATTAATTAATCTACGCTTCAACAAATGCCTATTATTATTTCCAATGATCAAAAAGTTTATAAACTTCACCCATGGTTATATACTTGTGTCGTTCCATATAAAAAGAACCAACCAAGACTTGTAAAAATTTCCAAGTTATACACTTAGTAATAAAACTACAACTTACTTTCAACAAAAGTGGAAGTATACTTACAATTTCTTTCTTTTTACCAAGACTAATGCAAGTAAATATCTAGTGACAATAACCCTTGAATTCATGGGATGTTCTACACCTAAGGTGACAAAAGAACACATTCTTAATTACTAAGGACAATGTACATCAAGAGTTAGTATGACTAAGAGCATGACTAGTGGTTTTGACCACTAGTCACCCCTTTTTGATCCTTGACCACCACCCCCCTAGTAGGTCTTTGGTCTTAGTTTTTCATAATTGACAAGTCCATTTTATATATATTACATGCATACTAAGAGATATCATTCATACAAGTCTCAACACTTAGCAAAAACTCAAAACACTCTCCCTTTTTCCTTTCTTATAAGCCACGGCAAACAAACCCCCTTTTATACAATCTATAGCTTGATTTTCTAAGACCATACAAGCACTCATACATCATTCCTATGATAACCTAAGATGTTTTGAAGGGTTGGTTAAGCATTTTCAAGGTTTAATCAAGTTAGTGCAAGATTGGGGTTTCTATTTGAATTAGGGTTTCTTGGTAGTGAAAGCTAGGGTTTAAAGTCTAAACAAGGGTTTAGAGTATATATCTCATCATCATACATCACTCTAAGGTTATCTAAAATCCCTTAACTTTTCATTTTCATGATTATATGTGTATATGATGTTTATATAGCAAAATCACCATTAGGATACTTTTAAAAATGTAAGACATATTTTTACTTGTGATTATGATTTTGTACAATTTTTTATATGTTATGTGATTGGTAATATCATGATATAATAGGATTATAAGTATTGTAACATGTTGGTTAAGTGTAAAAATGTATATGTATAAACTTGTAGTTAAAAGTTACTTAAGGAAAGTTATTGATTTCATGTGATGTTAATGACTTGTTAATCTTGATATCATGGACTCATTTGGACAAATGATGGACCTATGGACACTAATATATGTAAGACATATGATATATTTGGTTATAAAAGGCTTGTGGTAAGTTACTAAGTTGAAAAGTATATAAAACAACTTATATAAACAAGTATACGCATTGAATTCAAAGGGGCTGTTTTGGTTCGTGTATAGTGATAGCCACATTATGTTTTATAAAGATAGTACATATCATGACGAATCCAAATATGTAAAGAACTCGAAAAACTGCCTTATAACGAAAAAGATACGGCAAATATACGTTTTACGTTAATACTAGGTTTATAAAAGTAATTTTTGTAAAAAAAGTTAACAAATACTTCTGATATAAGAGGTTTAGTATTTTTAACAGATTTTACATATTTTTAGGATTCTAAAACAATTTGGATCATAATTTTTGGATCAATAACGAAAAAGTTATGAATTACTTGAGATTATATATTTAAATGTATAAAAATACTTTTATAAAACAAATTTTATAAAATGTTACTGTTCATCAGGGACATAATTTTTGGAAAACATCATTAATATGATAAAACTTTTAATAACAAAGACGTGCTCGAAAGAATCTCTAAAAACGGAGCTATAACGAATAAAATACGACATTTACGGGTTCTACGTTAATTAAAGTTATAAAAATAAGTTTATAACTAGCATGAACAGTAAAAATCACTGTTCGTCAGAGGACTAAAAATATGAAAATGTCAAATTTTGGTAACTCGTCTTAATACGAAAGCGTGGACATAAGAAACATAAGAAACGGACTTGAAACGTGAAAGTTATGTCATTTTTACCAAAGGTATATTTATAAATGTTTTAACTTTATAAATATGATTTCACTAAAACAATTAGATGGTGATTAGCTATATAGAATTATACATGGTAGTAGTTACCCAATGTGATTAGTACTTATACGACCTATATTGGATTAGGTTGCACTCGATCATTACCGTGACGCATTTTCTGTGATACACTTGATATACGCTCACTCAAGGTGAGTTCATAGCCCCACGTTTTACATGATTTGTTTTATAAGTTTTTGGGGTGAGAAACATGCACTGTTTTATAATTGGACACAAGTGGATAAGTAACCCTAGTTGAGCCCATTATCATGAACTGTCAGTTACTGGATTGTGAGCGCGAATGTTATGAATAGATCTATTGGGATTGACATCCCCGTTCGGGTGATTAGCTATCACTGGGCAAACGAACGTATACCATGTCGAACATAGGATGTTGCGGGTTAGAACATCACCACGGGCAATGTAGGCCATTTATATGGTATTCATTTATGTCGAGCTTCAGTGTCATGAGCTTAGGGCAACGTAATTACATTTATATGATGTTTGCATCTGTTGCATTATCATACACTTGGGAAATCTTGTGGTCCTACAATATACGATTTATCAAACCTATGAATTCACCAACATTATTGTTGACGTTTTAAAGCAATGTTTTTCAGGAGGTCAATAAGCACGAGGTGCAAGGGATACATTGGTGGTTTTGATTTGGATATCATGCATTAAAGATTTTGTCGCATTACATTTTGTATATCTGTTATGGGCTAGAAATCTTTGTATTTTGAACAAGTGAACAAGTGAAGCTTCGGGCTTATGTAACAAATACTTTGTTAAATCCAATGTATCGGTTTTAAACGACTTTTTGGTCGTTCTATATACATCTTGTGTTATTGATCTATGAAGTAACACGCCCCGGACCCTTATTCCGCTGCGACCCAAATTTGGGGGTGTTACACCGTGAGCCTTGGCTTATGTTGTGGATTATTCATGTAACTTATATTTGTTAATGGGCTTAATATAGGGCCTAAACCGGATTTAAAACCTAATAATATAGTTTTGGACCACTATTGGGCCTTAAGGCCCAATAAGCGAAAACTAGTCATTGTACATATTTAAAACGGACTTTTAAAAGTAATACATACTTATATATATACTAGGATACTTAGAAACTCGTTTGAAGAAATGCGTCTTGATAATTGTCGCAAAATGTGATTTTGGTCGTTTTGTCGGAATTAATTTGTTTTAGGGAAAATGTTTGGAAAACAAAGTTTAAAACCTTGGAAACGTTTTATAAACGAATGGGTCATGCTGAAATTTTATAAAAATATTTTACTTAGGATATTTTACAAAATTTCCACTTTCTTAAAAATCCGACAAAGTGACGAAATAA